>JAVQJD010059899.1:0-69073 GCA_036023655.1 Nannoperca australis | reverse complement strand
AATTTGTGAATGTGATAAGTGGCTGCCACAGAAAACCTCTTCCCATTCCGCTGAATGATGGAGCATGTGGAAATTTGCCAGCTTCTAAAACAGACAAACAAACGAAATAAAAAGAAAATGAGGCAGAAAATGGGATAAAAGCTAAGAGCCCTACAGATATGAACTTTGGGAAGTGTGTGGTTGTTGATGTGTGTGTGTAGTGAGGCTTGTAGAAGCAGACAATGCTTCTTATCACTGCACTTGTCAAATTATTGAATCTTTATCCCTGTGCCCTGCTCTCTTTCTCCGGCTGGTTGCTAAGTTACTGCCACCGTGTCCAAGAATTGCCGCTAGAAGAAATGACAGAAATAAAGAAATAAGTAGAAAACCTATAACAGTCAACTGTTCTGCTGGCATTAAGCTCTCACTGTGGGTGGATTGTGCAGGTAATACACTATGGGCAATCAAACCCCCTCTCCAATATTGACTGATCTGGATCTATTGGCTCCAAATCCATCCGTGGCAACCACCCCCACAGATGAATGGCATTTTGGGAAGAGCATAGCGCCAGTTGTCCTGAGCAAAAAGCCAGAGACTGGGTCAGATGGCAGCCAATTAAGACGTGGAGCGAGGAAGTGGGGCTGGAGGAGGACAGGGGGATGGAGGGGTCCTGATCTGTGTTACAGATCTATCTGGAGCCCTTTAAGCTTTTCACTGAGTCTGAGAACACCATCGCAGACAGCCAATATCAAAAACGCCATCGCTCTCAGAAAACAATGTTTGGTTAGCCACAACCGGCTTACCCTTTCCTGCTTCACTGGATTAACTGGTGGGTGGGAGGGTCAAGTGAGGGGATATGAGTTTTTCTCAGGTGCAGGGTTGGCTGGTTTATGAAATGTGCCCTGGAGGGACAATGTGTATTTGTGTTGTGATGCTTTGCTACCTGATCTGCCTCCTCCTTTAGCCCCTCTGGATCTGCAGCTTACATCTCCCTCTCGGGCGGCGACAGCTTATGTTGAGAAAGTAAAAATGAATAAATAAATAAACATATGAGGGATGGAGAAATGGAAAGAGTACATGAGGGCATTTCTTTCTTCTTCTTTTTTTTAAGTGCATCCAGACTTCAGAACTGTGGGAAGTCTAATGTCGCCTGCTGTTAAACATAAGAGAGACAGCTGGAAAGGAAGAAGTTGAAAGGAACAAAGATGACGAACTGGCTGAATGTGGCAAATAAAGGGACAGAAAGATAAGACAGACAGATCATGGTAGCCTGCATGACTGAGCTGTGTCTAAATGGAAATGAGGTTAATGGGTAGCGTCTGGTGAAGTGCATGAGATGTCTGCACTGGCGAGACAGCAGAAATGTCTTCAATTAGATTCATGAAATCTGTAATTTGTATTTAAAGCAAACATATTTTCACCAGCCATTCAAATGAACAGGCTGCAGAACACACACACACACACACACACACACACTCTCTCTCTCTCTCTCTCTCTCTCTCTCTCTCTCTCTGTCTTTCTCTCTCTCAGACAATCTAATACACCCTGCAAATCAAGGCAATGAAGTCATTATCTCCTTAAAATAACTTTAATGACTGATGGTTGCTTAGTGTGGGGTAGATGTGGGACACTGCTCTGCTGTGTTGCTGAATCCCTGCATTATGTATCAGTGTGTAATTAATGACTGTACATGATTAAAAGTCAGAAAGGTGGCAAACCGCTTAAGATCTTAAGATCAAAACATACACTTTCCCTGCATCTTGCAAGCCATATTTAATATCTAAAACATACTTTTTTGAATGTACACTTTACTCATCTTGGTGTTCCCTGGCATTTAATTGCACACACTCACTCTGTGCGTCCCAGCACTTAGTGGCTTCCTCACTGTCCTTTATGTGCTTTGATCAGCTAATAAAGGTGCACCTTAGGAGGAATCTCTCAATTGAAAAGAGGGAAGTTGTGAGGATAGTCTGTTCCCTACAGGACGGAGGGGCTTGAAAGGGTGTGTCCGCTTTGAGTCCTGAATCATGTCAGGCCCTGTGACACCACTACAAACAAAAATGATGTAGGGGTAAGAAGCAAAGAGGGGTGGAGGGTGGGGTCAAACAGCACCTCCTTGTTGCTAGGGATGTCTTCACTTAGTTTGTGTTGCTAGGCTGCCAATTCCCTCATGTTAAGTGGAAACGTTTCCCCCCTCTTCTTCATCCAGGCACCTCATCGCTCTCTCCCTCCCTCTTGTTCTCTTCTAAACCAAAATAACTTCACCAACCATCTGTCACTGGTCTCACAGGTCTACTGTTGCTTAGGAACAAGTCAGACACTCACAGTCATGTCTATAAGCATCCTTATATGAATATATTAATTCATTACACTAACAATAGTCACTGGTTAGAAACATATATCTGCCTGTGACTGGTACATCAATGAGCTACAGTATTCACAGCTTCAGTCTGATGCTCAGAAGACTGTGAAGCTATGAATCAGCAACAGGTTATTCAGTTTATGAGGCTTTTAAAGAACAAAATTGAAAGACATTTAATAGTGATCTGACACAATTTTTAAGATTTTCATAGTTCAAAACAGCAACATGTTTGTTGAAGTTTTCTCCTCCTTGACTGTGCAACCATGTTCTCCTCATTTGTAAACTATTTGAAGTTTAAAGCCTCAAAGAGAAATGGTTAGGTTTTAACTGCACCGGAGGATTTAAATATTGACAGAGAGATGAAGTGTAAGTACACGCTTTTTTCCATAATCACACTGCAATGAATAATAGAACAGAATCAAATTATGCAGCATTGATTTACATGCTACAAATTAATTTGCAGCAACCAAGTCCAAAGGCTAATGAGATAATTTGATTTTATTGTACACAAAAACTACTCCTTGTTATTCTGTTTTCAGCCATTAATAAATAATCTGAAAGTAAACCACCTCCAGGTTTATGAAAGATATTTGTGGATGCTAATCATTGTTTGTTCACATGCTCGTCAGTTGGTGGCTGAAAGCTGCTTACCCAGACATCAGGAGCGTTCAAAATTCAATTTCACGGCCTTTGTTTTTAGACAAACAGCAGATTAATTTGACAGGCTCGGCTGACAAGTCTCTGGGAGTCGTTTCAGAATGTTTGAGGCAGTTTTTTTATTAACCTGTTGATGTTCATCACTGCAACTGTTCAATTTCACATCAGTATAAGCAAAATTATGATAAAATAGGAAAAGACTTTCTCTGCTGTATCTTTTACAGCAGCTGTAATCTTTTCTCTGATTATAAATATTACATTTGTGCCCAGTCAGTCGATATAGTTTAATAGTTTCAGATTTAGTTATTGTACCTCATTTCAGTGATTTTAAGGTTTCTTTCATCTCACAGCAGTTACATCTCCATACAAATCTGCACGGATATATTCATAAATTTGACATGTTTAACATTTCAGACAAACTGGAAATCATATTTGTCAGATTATCCTGCAGCCCAAACTGGCCTATTTGGGTAACTTTCAAACCTACTTGGCAAGTATTCATCCATCAAGTCAGAATTTTCTAATGGGTTTTATGTATATACATATTTATAAATCATATAATTTGTATTATTTCAGTTATTTTAAATTACAGATAGAATGACATTATGACAAATTAACTAATTGATAATTGGTTGATGGGTAGATATACACAGATATAATATTAGGTAATGTAAACTGTTAACCAAACCAATTACAGAACAAGATTCAAGGTACAACAAGGTAATTCAAAAGCAAATGCTAATGCACTGTAACATATTTTTTCCACAAATGCAGCCTGTCTATACAGAATTGACCTCATAAAATAAAACCTCACATTATGCATACAGAAGAATGGGACTGATGAAGGAGACTAACATCATACATATTGAAGAATTATGTATTATTATAATAAGTGAAGTAAATGATTTGAAACATTTCACCAAATTCATCAAATTGTATATATTTGCTCTGAAACATGCTTTCCCAAGGCTCATATTTCTTTACATATGAGGTTGCTGGGGTTTCACTGGTAGTAAGCTGGTTTACCAGGCAGCTGCAATATGCACAACACTTGAAAAAAGTGATATTTGAATAACACATTCCAATAAAAACACAGAGCTGTCTGCTGTTCAGGTTTC
This sequence comes from Nannoperca australis, assembly GCA_036023655.1. NCBI lineage: Eukaryota > Metazoa > Chordata > Actinopteri > Centrarchiformes > Percichthyidae > Nannoperca > Nannoperca australis. Next base: position 64,957 of record JAVQJD010059899.1, on the reverse strand, counting down.
TCATTTCAGCCGCTGCCTAGGAAAGGAAACAGCAGGTTCAGTGAAAGCAGGGGAGACAATATTTCAGATAAATATTTGCCATGGATCAATCATATTTTATTTATTCATGTCTTCATCTCTAAGTTATAGCGCTCTGTGCCTATTGGTCTCTCTCTCAAGGCCCCTAAGTTACAGTGATAGTTTCCTCAGCAACCGGCATTAAACTCTATAAATACCTTTCAAAGTTGCAGGTGACAATCTGCAAGTCATTTGGATTCTAATTGAAATGCATGTTTTCGGGATTTCAACCACTTTCATGATTTGCCTTCAAAGTTAATGCATATCTGAATCAATACTGGTAAGGCTTTCAGGATTTACTGTTATACATAAACGAGTGCTTTGTTGGTTTCAGAAGAGCACACTTCAAAATATCCTTGTTTATGAGTCATTTAGCGTCGCACATTAATTAACAGACTAACATGAAGTAGGCCTACCACCTGTTAAAAGAAATACATTAACTTGTTTAAGTATTTTTAGAAAACTTCTTTAAAAAGTTGAATTACTACACAACTCCAGAAATGTGAGTAATATGTACATCTAATGCTAAGTTCGGAGTTTGCATTAGAAACAGATGTCATTTTTACTCCAGTGGCACAAGAAGAAGAAGAAGAGGAACATTTTAAGTAAATGCAAAGACTTCTTTCTTCTTTTTTTGTACATCAGAGGAGCAGCGCATTATCTGAGGCCATCTGACTACCTCCCCTGGTGAGGAGTGGTGGTGTGGTCCACGGGGAACTCATCATCACTTTAAAACGCACCAGAGACCTGGCACAAAAAAAAGCGTTCGCAGGCGAGCACGGGCGCAAGGGAACTGTCTCTTATTACACCGGAGGGAAACAAGGTTTGCACCTTGCGCGCTGTCTAAGAAGACTCACTAAAAGTCAGGGAAACGTAGACTTTGAGTGGAAGAAACTTACTTTTGGCTGCACCAGGTGCGACGCTGTTTAACTGAAGCAACAGTACGGTGGTGTGGATGTGACCATTACGCACTGTGGCAAAACTTGATGTTTGCCTGTAGAGCTGGACTTTAAAAAGCGTATTGGTTTTGGTTTTTCTTGGCTTAATTTTGTCTGAAGAGTCACATGACTCAAACTGTTGCTTGGTATCCAGGTTTTGTGGTGAGATTATTTGCCTACCAAGTGGAGTCGCGTGTCTATTTGCTGATAACCTGCAAGGAAACATGAACGCCTCCTTCTTCGACGTGACCCAGGGCGCGCTGTTTAACGGGAGTCAGACCCTCGCTGGGACTTTGGCGACATACTCCGGCAATAGCACCGACAACGTGGTGACCGGCGACGGCGGAGGGTCCCTGGTGCTGGTGCAAGACGAGCGCAAACTCTTCGTCATGCGTGTGGTGCAAATCGCAGTGCTGTGCGTGTTATCGCTCACCGTTGTGTTCGGTATATTTTTCCTCGGGTGCAACCTGATGATCAAATCGGAGAGCATGATTAACTTCCTGGTGAAGGACCGCAGACCATCCAAAGACGTGGAGACGGTCATGATCGGGCTCAGCTAGAGCATGGAGAGCAGGTACTGTGGACAACTGGAGCAGAGATCCGGTATGAGGATCTGATGAGAGTTTCCTACCGCAGGTCAAGATCTGCATCTGCATGTACTTCGCAAAGACGCTCTCTCTGTGTCCTAGTAAGAAAAGATATGCAAAACGTCACCTTTCCTTCCGAAAAACGACTACAGGAAAGAAGTCCAGCGACCAATGTTTGTGCGTAAAGTTTATGCGTAAAACACGGGCAATTGTTTACACGTGGGCTGATCTGTTGAATTGTTTGAGTGAATTTAATGTTGCCAACGTGAACAAAGTGACGAAAATGTTTACAAGCTGTTACCTCATTTTTGTTTACTTTTTTTGTTGTAAATTTGAAATGATTGTTAGTGAATGTTTTTAAAAGTGTCAAAAAGCATGATTGTGAATTCTTATAGTTCCACGTCTGCCAGTGTACTATGTGGACGTGGTGGATACGTGCGTATTTCTCTATACAAAGTATTTTTCTTGGTCTCATTTGGTAAATGGTGAAAACACTGAAATCTTGCACGTTTTTCATAGAACTCCGTCACAGCTTTATGGAGTGATTCTGTTCCTGTTTGGCATGCTCGCTAATTGATCTGTAAAGTGATTTTTGGACCCGTTTTGCACTTTTGAAATCACTGATGCTGCATGAATTATTTTGTACCAAAATTAAATAACAACTTGAAATTGCAGCATGCAATTAAAACATTGAAATAACTATATTACGTTTTGTCATCTGTTAACATGTATTTCAACATTCAACATTTAAATATTTTGATGGTTTCAGAAAATTAAATATGCAGATATATCTTTTCTTCCAATATTGTGTTTAAGTCTATCTACTTGGAGCTGAATTGTTATTACACCAAAAGGAACACTAACTTTCTTTTAAATTTCAAACTCAAATCAAGACTTGTGACATGTTCTCTGATCCATCACTCTAATCAGATGTGTGAATATATTACTACACTGTTATAGCATCATTTCTATAAATGTTTAAGAAATGATACAGAAAATGATACAGTATATGTGTACACAGTTCTAGCTTAAAATGAAGATAACAATGTTGAAGCAGTAAATCATATGCCACTATCACAAATTATAGTTAAGTACTCGGTAAAAGCAACGTGACATTTATTGCAGCTTTATATAAAGAGGAGAGAAGAGGCCAGGTTGAGTTATCCATCTTGTAGACAACAGGCCGAACTCATATTGGCTTCACAGCACTTAATCTGATCTCTCTGAAGAGTGACTGCAATCAAGAAGCATTCAGGCTCACCCTGACCACTTAACTTTCCAGCAGCAGCAGACCTTAAGAGTTGGGCATCCAGAGAGGTTCATGTTCTTTTTCCTTTGTGGCATCAGAAAGTGTATAAGAGAGAGCATAAATGTGAATAAGCTAGCAGTGAGATAACCTTTAACACCTCAATGCAGTTTTATAAGGTTTTCACAGAGAGCGGACATATGAGGACATCTATGAACTGTCATTGTGCTTTAAGATATTATTACTGTTCTTCCGACACACTGGCCACACTTCTTTCTTTTCTCAAGAAAAAAACAACAACTTCCCTACCTATTTCAGACAGAAAACCCCCAGGATGCTTCATTCTAGGTGTCAGATATTAGTTTCCATTGTATCCAGCTCAGCATTTTGGGTTTCTATCTGCAGAAGGAGGGGGCTCCTTCTTCGCTCTGATGTGCCCCACTCAGAAGCAACCAATGTTCTCATTATTATTTCAGTACTTGTTAGGAGAGCTGGGGGAGATGAATCCTTACACACACACCCATGCATCTACACGTGCCCATTCACCATGCACACATTGGACACCAATGTGCGACAGACCAGCAAATTCTGACCTCAACCAAAAGTATCTCAGATAAACAACATGAATAAATAATACTTAGACTTAACTTACAAAGTCAATGTTTAAAGTCTGAATATTTTTTCAATACATTTTTTCTATCTTTCAAAACTATACACTATAAGCAAAGTGGGTCTGTGATTTCACTCAATATAAACTGTAAATACCAGATTTTATATAGAGACGAGGTTAAGAGGTTATCTACTGCAGTAAATGCAATCATTTTGAAAAGGACAGCTATTAAGACAATTTATAATAGGTCTGTGTAAGCCTCACATTTTCTTCCAAAGCCTGTAATGGTATCCTCAGGGGAAAATACATAATAAATAAATAGTTCTGGTATTGTTCCTTTGTATCAGTGAATTATTGGAAATAAGCAAAGTGCATATTGTTTTTGGAGAGAATATTGTTAATTGTTCAGTTATTAACTTGATATTGTACAGAAGTGTCTGCAGTAGCAGTGCAAATGTTTCTTGACATGTTGACTATGGACTGGTTATATGTTATACAGTCTATGCACCGCTAATATGTCACTTACAGTATATAACCGAGAATTAACATTAAATAGTGTGCACGTAAAACAACCAATTTTACTTAGCATTAACTAAATATGAGACAGAAACCCATGCTGCTGAGGAAAAAGACTGATTTTCAAAACCATCACAGTAGTTTATTATTTTTGTATTGCCTTAATGAACATCACACAGCTATTATTAGAGTTGGCACTGAACATTGAAATTTAACATACATTGCTAATGCAGAATTCTTGCATACGAATGCATTCAGACTGCAGGATTTCATAAAACATAAAAAATTAAATATCGTATCTACAATTTTGCTAATAAGCTCTGGTTTATTTATGAGGTGATTCAAGTAATATAATGTATTGAGTAGTTCAAAATACATATTTTTTCTTATAGTAGCTTTCTTATACAAGTGTCTCTTCTCTTGACTTGGCTGAAAGTCAGTTAAAATTGCTCACCATCTTGCCTAAGATCCTCTCAAGGTTCTTATTTTCTCACTTAGGAGGCACTACGAGTCGCCCACTACCAGTGAGCATATGCTAAAGAGTTAGCATGGAGCATCATCCATGTGTCCACAATCTGTTGTGGACACATGGATTATTATGGTGCTTCTCCAAATAACCAGTTGAATGATCTATAATAATCATGGTATTCTTTTGAGAAGGTACTGTACTGTTATGGGCCAAGAGGTTGGACTACCTGTCAAGTAGCCGATGTTATGATGAGTCAGATTGCACCAGCAAAAGTTGAGATGTAGTTAATTATAATAAACACATAAAGAGAATATTAATAGTCTCTTGTTGCTGTGGCAGTGAAGGAACAACACATTAACATGTTAACCCTTCACCCCAATCAACATGTCGTCAGTTTTGGTCAGGTTTGTTGTGTTTCAAGCTCTCTCTAGAGCTATTGTACATTTGCCTGTCAGGAAGCTTCACCACTGACCTTTTGCAACAAAGACCTCAGAGAAAATAATGAACCGTGCACTGGACATGAAATCATGACAGAAATAATGGTGATTAAACCAACAGTGGCACTCAGCACTTAACTGCTGTAAAGATAGTTCTCGCAAGAAGCTTGGCTTTGAGTGAAAATACCTAACATATTGTTGTGAAGGTCTCTTGCTGTGCTTAGTTTTTCACTGAAAAGGTTTGACATGATTTGTCAGCATCGGCAACACAGCGCAAAAGCCATTTTTAATTCCCTCAGTATTTTTGATTAGAGGGCAAGATACACAAAAGATCTGTTCTCAATGCCTATCAGGTCCCACAAGGATAAAGTGGCCTTTCTCAGCCCTATTCAATCTGTTTCTAATGGGATGTGTTCTATTCAAAGGAGGAAGCAATAACAATACATGCACTGAAGCCGAGGAATGGAAACGGTATTTCATATCTCACACAGGTGAGTGGATGCAAACGCTCTTTTCTTTATCTCCATTTGGTCCACACATGCACACACACACACACACACACACACACACACACACACACACACTGAAACACACAATAGAAAGTGGTATGACAATGAGCCAGTCATTTCTGATGTCACCAATGACCCCACTCAAATCATGGAATATATTTTGCTTTCATTTCACGTGAACACTGCCTGTTAAAGTTGTTTTACTTATGTTCTCACTAAAACACAATGTTAAATGCATTGTTTTCTAAAAGTGGTTTTTGTAGCTGTTGTGAGATGCCTCACTGGCTTGAGCACATTAAAACTGCTGGAATTTCCCAAAACACTAAATGCACAAATGCACACACATCCAGACAAACATACGCACACCTTTCCTCCACATCACCCTCGGCAAATTGTGCTGCATCCAATTCAGCAGGGAACCAATAGTCCTTGCATTCAAACTCATTAAATATTAAATAAATCTATTATGTGCAGGCAAATGAACAACAAACAACAAAATTGCCTTTCCATTACCCACAACACCATGAACACATGCACACGCACGCACTCACACTCTGACACACACATGCACACACTCAAACAAACACTTAACTCAATTAACGCATATCAAACCATCCACAAAATGATACACCTACATCATTTCACACTCACAAATGTGTTTCTATGATGCATATATTCTCAGCATGAACATGAGTATAATTTGCCAATGTGGCCATTGTTGATTTCATATTAATACTGTGCTGTCAGTTAGAACCCTCAGGCATTCTTCAGCTTTTTGGCCAATGCTATGTCACAATGTGCTTTTTTACTTTCCTAGTCCTGAACTTCGCTTGTCAGTGTGTCAGTGTGTTCTCACTCCAGCAGCTCTGTCCCTTCCTCTCCTGACACTTTCTATCTGTCTGCACTCTCAGAAATGTCTCTTTCTCAGATGCTACGAGCCAGCAGTGCTGTTGGATTCATACAAACATATGTTGTCTTGTAATAATGGATGAAATAAGAAGATGATGGAGAATGGCAAGAAGTTGACAGTGACGATACCCCATTGTTAGGTTTAAAAATGAATTAAGCGAAAATGTGGCTCCGAGACTTAAAAGGAAAACGAATTTGCCAGTAAAAATAGGGGACAGCAAGTGATTTATAGTTAAAAGAAATTAATTAACCTACTTCCTATTCACTTCTTAATGGATGAGGGCCCTTTATTTGTGTTCTTTTTAAAGGCACAATATTAATTGCAACCATAATCTCAAAGAGGTAGTGGTTTTACACTTTTAAAAGGTGGGACTTTTAATTCCAAACCCTAGTCCATGTTTCCATTATAAACAATATGCAAATGAATACTTAGTATTCACAGGTTCAGCTCTCACATGTGCTGTTTTGTGTAAAGAGTTTAATCATTTTCAGAGGGAACAGATGTCTGCAATAAATTGAAAGAAACAGAGAGAAAGCTAGTGGTAGTGAAATCTTTAGCAGCACAGGTGGCTCTACAATTTGATTCGGCACTGCAGCTTTTTTGCATTGAGAGAAAAAGAGCCAGAACAGGTACATCAATCTATGACACACTGTTATTGAGAATTACATGTTCTTTCCCCTGTGCCAAACCTCTCATTGAGGAAATCATAAACTATTCTGAATTAAATTATCTAATGAGCCCCGACGAAAAGGAAAGTTTTAGATTGAGGATAATTCCACAAAGGCTCATTGTCTGTGCAGGCCTTTGGCAGTAAGGTTAAATCTAATTCTCATGAGATATGACGAGTCTTTCATTGCACTGAGGCATCTTTCATCTTGGTTTCTGTATTTAATCGAGGATCACATTCAGGTCAATCCTGCATCTGGATACACACACAGATCCAGTCAGAGCGAGGAGACAGCTCGGCACTGGGGATGTCAGATCAAAACAGAAGAAGGGAGCTTGGCACAGGTTGTGTCTGATTAAGTCAGCATTCACAGTGGAGCACTGGAGAGAGGGAGTTAAGACACAATGACACCAGCTTGGCTGCCTTAAATGGAGACAATCACCATGGGACTAATCAAGCCCACAATAAACAAAAAGCATCCAACAGGATGGGAATTTATTCTGTCTAAGGCGAATGGCATTAATATGCTTTTCTCTAATGACCATGTCCTCTCTAGAGGAAGGTGGGTGTCTCACTCCATTGATTTCCACTGACAATCACTTGTATTGACCATAAACTGGTGCTCTGTTCTGCAGCATCATTACAAAAATCGCCTACAACACACCTCCCCCAACCACTTACATTTAAATGGCCAAATGCAAGATAATTGGTGTATGTGGCTTACTAGTTTTTTATGTATTAATAAACTGAGAGTGTGCATGGAGACGTGTTAATTGGCTAAAGTTGGTGGTAGGCACCATACAAAGCTTGCCCATAGCCGAGGGAGGAGGTGGTGGTGGGGAGTGTGTGTCAGTCAGCCCTCTTCCTTAGGGAGAAGAGAAAAAAGAAGAGTGTGAGAGGAGATATATTCAAAGCCTTATCTCACGTTGCTTCTCTGGCTCTCTTTCTTCCTCATCCCTACATGCCAGACAGTGGACCACCAAAGAGAGAATAACATCCACCCTGTTTGCCTTCTATTTCAGCTTTGTCATGTCACTTCTGCTCTTGTCATTTCTAGATATCATCTCTTTTCATCTCTCACCATTACAGCTAATGCGAAAGCTCTAAACCTTTGCTTCCCTGAAGGGGTTGAAGTGACATTTAATGAATGATGAAATGAAGAAGCACAGAGCCTTTCTGACTGTCCATTTGTTCTAATCAGAGACTACACAGCCAGACACTTATCACAAAGCCACAGATATACACTAGACTGCAACATGTGAGCACTCATTTCCCCAAACTTTGGATATCTCTTGCTGAATGGTGTCTTTCTTGAGGTTGTGAGCAGTGCATGTTTATCAGTGACAGGCAGTGAGAGGAAGAGGACAACATTAAACCTTAAAAAAATGTATCGTACTTTTTGCTGACATTATCTAAACAAACAATGCCCTTACACACACACGCACACACACACACACACACACTCACAAGTGATTGTGAACACACATACACACACTGCTACCACCACATAAGGGCTGCAGGGTGGTGTTGCCATAGGAACGGGGAAAGGTAATGGCCATGTTCTTGAGCTGATGCCGCAGGGGGTGGGGGGCAAAAGAGGGGTGTGTGTGTGTGTTTGTGTGTGTGTGTGTGTGTGTGTGTGAAAGTGAGTCAGACTTATGGACTAATGATAAGAGCTTTAACTTAAAATCTGCCATCTTTCTGTCACCATCCCCTTACTGACGTCAACTCCGGAGAACGCCAGCACACTAATAGGATAACATTTGAAGAAATGCAATAAGTTCTTGGCAACAGCGATGCCATGCTATTTGCTTTTAGTGCGTACAGCAGAAAATTCAGCTAATGTGGTTAATGCTGTTAGCTTTGATGTAGAGAGAACTGCTGGGTATCTCAATTCATGGCCTTCCCTCTACACCCCTGTTATGAATAAATGATCCCTAATGCAATGAGCTAATCCTTTAACCATCACTGATGACAATTTCTGTGTGTGTGTGTGTGTGTCTGCATGAAAGTGATTAAATATTACTGAGAAGTGCAAATAATTTAATGATATCTCAGCAGCTCAGTCCCCATATAGAGCTGTTTAAGTGTCAGCAAGCTCCAGGGTCTCATTCATATTTGACATATATGGTCATATATGGTCCTTGAATAACCTGTGGATACTAGTGAGATTGAATCATGACATTACTTACACTTAATTTTAGGGCTGGTTGTTATGGTTTAAATCAATATCATAATATCAATAATAATAATAATTAGTCCTATGTTGATATCTGTAGTGGTGGTATGTAACTAAGTACAATTTTGAGGTATACTCTATACTTCTACTTCACTAGATTCAGGGGGAAATGTTGCTTTGCTCAAATTACAATTTGACATACAAGATCAATTTAAAGTATTGCTTTATGTTGTAAAAGTTGTAGTTATTTAAATATTTAACATTCACATGAGATGTGGATTGCATTTCTGTGGGGGTATTTGTGAGGCACTTTTCTCTCTTTTCTCACACTTTTTGTTCTTGTAAAAAACGATCTGTTATTCCAAAGAAGTTGATAAGGTGCGTGGGCAGCACTGGATAACAGGATGAGAATTATCTTTAGGCTCCGCTGCCAATTAAAGATAGTTTATTAGTTTCCTCATCTCTCAACAGGAGTTGGTCATCACCTGCTGCTGCGGTTGTTCCTATCTCCCCCTTCCTCCTTCACGTCCTCCTCCTCCTCTTTCACTGCTTGATGCTTCCCTTTGTGTCACTTTACCCACATGATGACAGGGGGCTTTTAAAAATAGAGACCCAGATTACAGCGTTTTAATTACAGAGCTAGAGATGCAATGGGGGTGTGGAGGCCCCTAACACTGACAGGGGGTGGGGAGGGTTGAGGAGGGAAGAAGAGTTGGAAGGCAGAGTGATACAGTGAATGTAAACTGTGTGCTAATTAGTGTCGTCTGCTATAGAGAAGCTCAGGCTGTAACCATCTATTATACAGACATTGTTGCCTTGTGTTGCATTCTGAGGACTCTGTAAACTCACACCTGTGACTGCATCACAGTTATTTTAAATATTAATACTAAATAATCACCAGTGGGGAGACTGGAGGCAATTTAAAAGACTGTATCACACTCAGTACTCAGGGAAAAAACTAGAGTGATGATACTTATTCTGCATGTTCTCTGTCAACATCCTTAACATCCTCGTAATTAGGTAGGTTTAAAATGGATTATAATGTCCTGACATGGGTATTTCTAAAACAAATATGAATAACAACATTGTGTCATCAAGCATTCATTAATTGTTCGTACACCAGTAATGGGTGGTCTATAGGGGGAGCAACAGTTTATAACAAACACAAATACACCACACAAAGACCACACACACCTACCCAATTTTACCATTTTACCATCACTCTTTGAGTGTGTCTGTGTTGATGGACACTACTGTCCCACAATTTACTGTAACAGTGAAAACGACATAGGCTGAGTGCAAAAAATGTTAGGCAGTGGTGCAACAGTCCCAGTAGCAGATCACAAAACGAAGAAATAAACAAAGAAATCCAAACAATTTCTTTTGTTTTTAAGTTCCCAAATAGTTCAAGTGTTAAAAAGTCGCAGTTTGATTCACCTCTGATTGTAATTTGCTCACTGCTACAATACTGTACTGTCAACATTGTACATATTGTATGTATACCTCACAGGAATTTGGATACACAACTGCAGCTCATTCAAACATAAACTGGTGTATGAAACACATGTTCTTACATGACTACAGTTTTACTTTCTCTGTATTAATTGGGATAAAACTTCTAATTAGGTTATTGACTCATACATTTGAGTAAAAAAAGTCTTACCAATTTTTTTATTTAAATGAAATTGAAGGTATTTTTTACTTTGACATTCAAGAGATTTTTTTTTATTGATAAGTGTCATAAAAAACTAATTACATTCACTGGGATTCACTCAAGTCGAGAGTGGGTGGTTGCTTTTATAAGTAATGTGTTATATCTTTAGTTCTTTCTTTGAGTTACCAGCTGCTCTGCTTTTAGTTTCCTAGTGAGCTTAATTATGCAGAGAACCTGTACCGCATACTGTAGGTCAATGTAGTGATCACAGACGGAGGGAGTGTGTGTGTGTGTGGCTTGGTGTGTTTATGTGTTGTGTGGGTGAGTGTTCGTGCATATGTGTCTGCATGCTTGTGTTTTGTCACCTTGGCAACCTGCCACTGTGTGTCTTTGCATTTCAACAAACAGGTTAGAATTACATACTGAGTATCTTGTAAATTATATCGGCTGAAGCTCTCACATATGGCGTGGACAGAAGATATTTATCCACACGTTGAGCCGTATGATCCACATGCTTTTCAGATATTTCCTGTAAGTGTGAATCCTTTTATCAAATTCTCTTTTGCTGTTATTAGGCTGTCAGCTTAAGCTCTTTATCTTAGCAACAACTAACCAACTGCTCTGTGTGTACTGTATGACATCACTGATCTTGAGTCTTACATCATAATAAAGTCATAGTATTACAAGAAGTGATGTTTTTAATATTGTTTGCATATACGAGGATAATCCTTTTTCCCCCGTATCCCCGCGGAGTGGAGCTTCACCTCCTGTATAGATAGATACTGCAGTTTATTCTCAGCCACTGTGCCTCCAGGCAGAGAGCCTCATTACAGTCCCGTCTCTCCTCGCCAGGCTCCTCAACAGCCCACTACTATCCTGCAGCAGCTCCCAGCGACCATGATGCCTCCTGGCTCTGCTCCTTCCATTAGGCCTGGTGGTCACGTCAAGGAGGGTATGGCAGACTGTCACCACACACAAACTAAATCTCAGGATTTCACACTCACTGCTGTTCTTGCCTGTCTGTCACACTACCAGCTTGCTAGCAAGCACTCAGATATATTATTTATGGTACTATGAGTTTGTGTGTGAGACTGTGTGTTAAATTCATGTGAAAGAGCTGCAGCAGGTTTTAGTCAGCCCTGTTTACCACTTAAAACGGTATCATTCAATTATTGAAAATAAAGTTTTGTCTATTAGTTCTGAGTTTAGAGTCTTTCAGCATCCTCTTTTTGTGACCAGTGACTGTAAATACAACAGTGCATATGTAAACAGTTATAATGGATACCTAAGCCTAGCTACTGTGTCTTTGAGTTTAGTCAGGTAATAAAACAATCCTGTGCTCTAACTTAAGATGAATTTATTTAGAGTCAGACTTGTGGTTTTTCACATACTCTAAGCTGCACAAAAAAGCTTTGCATTTTAGTGCAAATGCTTGAAAAAAAAAAGATTTATTACCAGATTGCATATACCTCAGACTAAAATCCTGTACTTTAAGTGACTGGAAAATTGGTTAAAGTAAAAATCTTTACAGGATCAACCTGGTAGGTTTACTCTGATGGATCACTCTCTTGCTGCTGTATGAGATAGTTGTATATGTTGCCTTTCAGTTTTGATTTGTGTGCACTGAAACATGGTTTTACCAAATTTCTCTCGGGTGTAAAACAGATCTGCAAATATTGGAGATGGTACACTCTTCTATGTTACAAAGACTTGATGGCTGATATTATCGTGTCTCATTTACCTTTAACATTAATTGACTGCCATCTGTGTGAATTACTTTATCTTATTTGCTTTTATTTGTTCAGTTAAAATTCAGGGATTATCAATATGGAATATTGAATATGAAAAAGACAGAACACCTGCATCTGATCTGACAACGTTGTGTGTTTAAAAATGTGGATAAAGCCATGAAAGGTGATAATACTGACAAAATAAAGATGTTGTCCATGGGATAGATAAGGGCCAGGCGAATCCAGCCCAATCAGCCGTCACATATTTCAATGAGTCACATGTTCTTTGCATGAGTAGTCCTCAGGCTTGCATTAGCTGACATTATTTCTGTATTATTTATGAAATTGACTATTACAAAGTTTGTCAGGTTATTGAGTGTTGCATCACTAAGCTAACAAACAACTAGTGCCCAGAGATATTGTTCATGTTGCCTGGAAAGCATTTAATAATTTATCAGGGTGACAAATATCACTTAAAACTATTGTCAGTTATATAAATGACAAATTACATATTCAAATGACAGTGGCATTATATTCAATTGAATAGAATATTCTAAATCTTGCTGAGAAAGTATATTTATATAGCTGGGAAGGAGTTAAATAATTTAGCAAGGTGAGTCATTGCCGAGTGAATATTGAGTGACAAGGAGGTGGGAAAATTACGCTTGGCACCTCACATTCACCATCTCGGTTTGACACAATGCAGGTTAATCACCTAGTCACCCCGGGGGAAGAGGACAAAATAGCAGGCTGGTTAAATAGATGAAGACAATCAGAAAACCCTCAGATAGCGCTGATAGTGCTGTGTGTGTGTGTGTGTGTGTGTGTGTGTGTGTGTGGGTGGGTGTAATTTTCTCAATATGCAGACCTTGTAGAGCTGATGATGATCCAGAATGCCCAGATGCACCAGGTCATCATGAACAACATGACCATGTCAGCTCTCAGCTCGTTCGGATTCTCGAGCCCTGTGGTCGGTACCAGACAGGATCAGTGTTTAGTTCAGTAAATAGACAAATAGAGTTGAATTTGATTTAAATGAATTTTCAGTTGGAATAGAAAAATATATATTGTTTGAGTGTATCTTGATATAATAAAAAATATAATCAATTTAGCTTCAAAACAATGTACAAACAATCTCTGATTGAGTCAAAAAGTTCCCTCCAGCTCAGTGTTGATGTTTTGAAACTCAAATGTGAAATGTCTTATGACATAAAAAGTGTTTTGCAGGGAATTTGTAGGTACTGTTGGGTGTTATTATAAAATACAGGAGTGTATAACTCATATTTGTTGTGTTGTACTGAAGAGCTGTGGACATAGTTGGACAGTTACTGAACAAAAACTTTAGCAGTGGAAACTTTGTAATGATCTTAGTCTTACACTCAGAAATGAAGCTGGGCTGTTTTCTCCTTTACTATGTCAGGCTCCCAGAGATCTGGTTGTAATTCAAGAAGATGAGGCTGACCCAGAGATATACCACCACTATTACCAGCCTTCCTCGTACCTGTCCTACCCTGCATGGCACCTGCATCAGGCCACAATGGTCTGCCAAGACCCCAACAAACCCACCTCTTCTCCACCACAAAAAGACAGGTGATCAGTGCTCCTGCATGGAGCTCTGTCATCATAAAACTCATTACTGGTGGTACAGAGAATTAACTTCCAGATAAAGTAAATGATGTGCATTCATCACTCTGAATCAAACTGAAAACTAATCAGAATTATTTTCCTTTAGGAGGCAGCTTGTATGAAATCCTCACTTGCTGGCAGGCTGAGACATTTTTCATAGCAGAATTTAATTTGGACAGACAGAGAAAATCTATCAGATTTCAGTTTAAAGGGAATGGGCATTTTCTGTAAAGTATTCCTTCAAGGAAAATCACTAACACAAAATAGTTAAACTTACTCATGGTTTGAAGACAATGGGTGTCTTCTGCAGATATGGCTTGACTTTACTTTAAGTGAATTGGTATGTGTGATGTTGTAGATTTTAATAACCTAATAGAGTAAAAAGATTGAGCAAAATGTGCTATAAATTGATTTTGATGACATTTCTATATAGATTTTCACATCAGATGAGCTTTCGGGGTAATTGTTTCAGGTAGAAGGTCTGCTTTTACTAATTTATCACCTTGATGAAATGATATCTTGACAGTGATTAGCGATTGCTCCAGAAAGGAAATGTTTACAAGAGAGGAATATTAGCCTTGCCACACTAAGTTGAGGTTAAAACTCATGTAACTCATAACAAAATATTAATTGTTAACACGGCTTACCAAATCCCATTTTCATCAGACATTTTAGGCTGTTCAGTAGGGTAAGGAAGGAGAGTGTCCTGCCTACCTACCATGTGCTTTAAGAACCTGTTCTTACCTTTTGTAGTAAAATTCAACACCCAACAAAGTAGCTGAAAAGAATATAGGCCTGGAAATCACGGCAACTAAGCTCCTTTCTCTCAAATGTATTAATGAGACCTGAATGCAGACTTTTCATTCTCTCTTTGCTCAAGTTGTTTCCCTCCAGATAAACCTCTATTGTCTGTTTAGGCATAGTAACAATGCACCCACCAGACTGTGTATCATTGCACTTTTTTATCATTGGGTTTTGGACTTTTTATCATTGCTCATAGAGGAGACGTAACACACTTGTCTTGTGTGATCAGGCATGCTGTTCCTCCTCCTTCCCCACCCATCGCCACTGTGACTGTGGGAGCCAACGTTACTCCAGCAGCAGGTAAAACCACTCACAATGCAACACCCAGCCAGCAGTCGATTAATACGATCTGCTCCTGTGATGTCATGTGGGCATTTGAAGCAGGGTGACAAGAGAGGCGACAACAGCAAGCTTCACAGGATTAACAATGAGAAGGGTACTGATTGCGGATGCTGCTAGCGACTGTGCTGCT
The DNA here is from genome assembly GCA_036023655.1 of Nannoperca australis. Lineage (NCBI taxonomy): Eukaryota > Metazoa > Chordata > Actinopteri > Centrarchiformes > Percichthyidae > Nannoperca > Nannoperca australis. The sequence goes on along the minus strand of JAVQJD010059899.1, from coordinate 49,546 downwards.
GTTGATTGTGAATGGCTGAAGAGATGAGTTTATCAGATAATTTAGATGTGTGTAATGTTTTGTATTTTGTTTTGTTTTTTCATAGAGGACAACAGTGCTGAAGCAGAGAAGAAGACAGAGTGATTAATAATTAACTCACCAAATATTATAATTAAATTTTTTAATAGAGGGAAAAATAATCTTGAGTTAATTAATTTCCCCTCAAAGATCATGATTTCATACTTGTGTTTGATATTTTCTTTCTTATTACAATGAAATGTCTTTTATGTTATTTTACAATGAATTAAAAAGGCAAATAAATATAATATTGTGTGTTTGTTGTGTATTTATGGATGTTTTATACCTTTACTTTGTTCATCCTGCATTACCCAAATTGTCCAGTAGGAAGCAGCAAAAGATGTCAAGTGGGATGACAGATAGACCACAATTTGTACAATATATCTTGTAACCCTGTATCAACATGTGTGAACAGTGACTCTGCATGCTATAGTGCTAATGCAGGCCACATACATACCACTGTGCGTAACACTCTCTGAGCTTGTCTTTAAATACACTGTGATGAGAACTTAGATGGATAAGGAGGAGGCACACTACTCAATCCCTACAGCTGATGACAACAAAATAAACAAAATAAAATGTTTACTGCCCAATAAAGTGCATAATAGTATTTGAGAGTTTTCCTCACTGGTTTAAACTCAGATACAAATGTTGAGTTACTGTTGTTGTTAAGTGAGACCCAATTCTTAAGGTTTGCATTAACATGCTTGCAGCAGCAGACAGGTTGAGTTTGCCAAATGGCATAATACAGTGAGCGCCATGTAGCTGAGACAGCTGAGGCATAGGAAAGAATTTCAATGTCAGTTTACAAGATTTGTCTGTGACAACACATGCCACCTCATTCCCCAAATTCCTTGGCATCCACTGAAAATAATTCCAGGGTTTGGGGGTTCATTTGGTTTGAAAATAGGATTGTACTGTGACAGTGCAGGGTGGGAAGCACAAAGTTGGTGCTCAGGTGCGCAGTTATAAAGATAGGGAGTGAAAGCAGCACTCCCAAATCTCTAATAAAACACAAGGATTAAGAGCTCAAATGGGAGGAACGTGCCAATACGACTGTCTCTCCACTGTCTCCAGGGTAATGCCAATGTTTACCCAGCTATTAATATCAAACCACCACACGCTGCCTATCATAGAGACACCAGCAGGAGTGACAAGAAAGAGAAAGGAACAGTAGGTCCAAAGGGGTTAAAGAGATAAATATATTCAGAAGAGGAAGAGAGAAATGTGATTAGAGATGGGCAGCTTATGGCAGAACTAATAATTCATCAATTAGACTGAGTGAATTGTAGATTTAGAGAGAAGGTAGTGCAGTGGATCCATTAAAGCTCTGCACAGTAACAAGAGAACAGCGTGCTCTGTGTTGAGAACAAACACAGGAGGCGGAACATGAAAGATAAATGAGGGATGTAAGGTGGTGAAGTGAGGATTGTTCAGAGGGTGGAGGACACTGTCACAGTTTGTATATATCCAAATTACGGGAGACAGATACACAGCTATTTATTGCAGCCTGTCGGTCAACTTTTCTTTATCATGGTGCCTCCTAAAATGCCTTCTTTTCATTGTTTTTATTTCTTAGTATGTTTTACTGCTGCTGTTATTCACATAATTTCTTTTTTTCATTTATGTTTAGATTTATTATCTTATCATATCATTGTTAGGTTATAACCCCTTTTTGTTGTAGCGATATTTCTCATAACTGTATCCGATTTTCTTCTGTCCACAACCAACTATCCCCAGGGAAATATTTACATAGGGCAGTCTAATCCAATCTATTACACAGCGTTATACAGTGATGAACCTGCTTGAGCTGACACATAGTGTCATTAGACTTATTACACTGTCCTTGCAGCTTAGCTCAGCTGTTACTGCTCAGAATCCTTGGAAACCAGGTCACAATAAACTTTGATTACTTATCACTCAGGTTTATATCCTAGCTTAATTTTTCTTTGTTAGCATCGTTTGATTCAACAAACTCTTTCTGTGCCACAAAGACATCTGCCACCACCATTTAATGAAATCAGAACATGTCCATGTTGTATAAGAAAACACGATACCAGAGGAGTGAAGAACAGCTCAACTTTTATTAGTAAAAATAATAAATATCTAGGAAAAATATTTCAACATCATTGCACACGTTTTAAATTCATTTTCACCACTATGGATTCTCATCTAATACAGTATCTATTCCTCAATCAGATATATATATGAGCTGCCCCTCAACCAACAAGACAGATCAGTTAATACACAGAAAAAGAACAGGTTATTAGTTTTCCTAAATCCTCTTGATTAGAGGTGTCAACCAGCACACACACACACACACACACACACACACATTTGTGCAGCTGCAGTGTGTGATCACACCAGAGCATTCTGTTCTCTTCCCAGAGATCAGAGACTGTCATGGGCTTGTGGAGGCCTGGAGGCATGTTCCCTGACCCCTCAGCCCTCCCCTTTCCCTCTGACTCTCCCTCTTTCTTTCTTTTCCCAGTTACAGTTTACAAACTGTCTGTTTCTTTTACATGTCATTTTTTATCTGTCACTTTCTGCATCATTGCACGCCGTCGCCACCTGTTAAAAGTATAATAAAAGTATCAATAATTTGATTTACCTTGCAAGGATATTTGCACTTTTCAGTAACAAAATAAAGGCAAAAGAAATTGCATGCAGCATGGTTAATGTGCACCAGTGCATGCGATAGTTGGGTCGCAGTAATTCCACTATGGTGAAGCCAGCTGGCCAGCACAGGCAGATATCAGCTCCTGGCACAGCTGAGAACACACACCCTGCCTCTCCATCACAATGTCAAGGCTGTCCCGTAAACATTTCTAAAACCACTCACCACCAAATGCCAATGACAAAGCGTGACATTTACCTGGTACTGTACTTACCAAGAAACATAGATTGTGCTAATGATCTACAGTATTTAGGTTTAGGTTTTTGATAAGATAAATCTATATACACCTTGTCATGCTCTTTCCTGACACACTCTGCTCAATGACTATCCTTTCCCAACTGACACCCTTCTCGTCTCTCCCAAACATCCCGTCTTTCTCTTCTTGCTTTTTACCCTCTCTGGGCTTCTTGGGACATGGAGCGACCCAGGGCTTTGGGATCTTTGGCAAACTCCATGAGGGTTGGCTTGACAGGGGGGAGGTCTCTTGTGATTTCGTGCACGGTCCTCTTGCTGGGACAGGCTCCGTCAGGGCTGGGGAAGGGTCGCAGGTCCTCCTCACTGTGGGGGGCTCCACGTCCAAGTCTGATGCCCAGCTCTGCAGGGGTGAAGATGGGCAAGGGGAGGGTTTTTCTCTTTGGTAGCAGCTGGTGCTCCATCACCCCTCTTTCCACTGTGCCCACTCTGAAGACACCAGAGGGGCAGGTCTGCATCAGCGAACGGGCCTGCCACTGCCGGGAAAGTGTCTCCCTACGAGAGTTGTCATTTACGTTCATTGTCTGCCTGTGGGCATCAGAAAAAAGTTGAAGTTCGAAACAGTGGGAGCACGCACTAGGTAAATCACCTAATTCATTATACTGCCTTTCAATATGTGAACAGTTCTATCAAGGATTGCCAAATAAATGAGCAATTAGATCTTAATCCAAGTGAGATGGTGGTAAGGAAGATTTAAAATCACAGCCAGGTCGTTATAAGTAGACATAGAAACCTTTTTCCGTTCATTCAGTCATGACAAATACCTGCAGAAAGTTTTCTGGTAGGTCTGTGAGCGCTCACCTGTCCTGAGGTTGAGTCTTTAGACTGACACTATGCCAGTCAGCGCAGTAGCTCTCCCTCTGAGCCTTGTTGTCCTCCCATACACTGCAGGTCAACTCAGCTCCCACCACCACACCATTACGCTTCTCCAGGACGGTACAGACTGGCATCATCTCTGCTGTGGGAAGATCTGTCTCAGATTTACCGTCTCCAATGGTTCTTGTCTTAAGGTCTGGTGATGTGTCTGTGATCAAGCTGTTTGTTCACAGAAACAGTGATGCTTCAACTGGCTGTAGCTCCTGGATTCCACTGTCTCTCTTTCTCTCTCTCTCTTTGTGCTGTCTATGTCTGGGCTTGGGTCTGTCCACGACCTTTATAGACGTTCTGGAGCTATTTCTGATCCATGTTGTCACTCTACAATCAGTGTGCACTGACATACGACACCAAGCACTCCGTGTCTCATTTCCCGAGAGCTGGAAGCCACTCTGAGAGGGGTTTAAGGGTAATTGGGCTGAAAATCCCCTGATTCTCAAATTGTATGCCCAGTCACCTCTGTAGTCACTCAGCCCAACACTTTCCACTTTAGCTGGGATCACAGCGTCTTAGAGTGGAAGGTATCATGGACACAGTCAGTATGGAGATTATATAAACATGTAGACAGACACACACAACAGGTTTATTGTACTACACAGAGGAATATTAATAAGGTTTGTGTCTTGATGTACACAAAGCAGCAAATGGCACCGTGCTAATGTGGAAAATTATAATGATGCAGCTGTTTTTTATGCACAAAGGATATTTCAGGCATACATACAGATGTATGCAACAAACCCCCTCATTAGATGTCTTTTTTTCAATGCACTGCCTCACAGTAGCAGTGTGAGCTCCATACCCAGTGATTCATTACCTCGGTGACAGGGCACCACCACGCAGCCATAATCAACTCAGGTTACAGACTGTGAACACGCACACACTCACTCACCACTGACAGTTGTCTGCTGGTGGGACATTACTACCAGTCCTTGTCTCTGACTCATTCATCCACATCAGGTACTGATATCATCAGATAACAAATATCACATATCTCATACTGAGCATAAAGTTTAATGATTTTAATGACAAAAATCCTGATCAATGACACTTTCCAATCTGTGAAAATTTAAACTATGACATTAAATATGCTGTTTCACTGCATATATTCACGTTTAAGTCTAAATGACCACGACCAATGCCATTCCTTTCCACTGACTATTCATGTCCTGTATATCTAATGCAAAAGTGAAATGCTATTTTGCTTCTGCGTGTCAAGTAAGGCAATATTTCAGTTTCCTTTCTGTAACTTCTCAGCAGGGTAACTTTGCATATATAACTTATTGCTCAGTGTCAGGAACCCTGGGGTTATGTGTTCAGTCATGTTATGACACCATGATGACCAGGAAATGCCATTTCAGAAACCTAGTAAGTCACTCAGTGTCTCCAGGTCCTTTAGTGTTGACATCATATCTTTTTAGAATCGACTTGAGCAATCTGATTGTAAACTAGAGTAGACAGTACACAGAGTGAAGCTTTTAATTTGTAGTTTTTGTTGTAATTTGGGTATTCACCTGCTGAAACTGTAAATGGACATCAGGAGACTTTTGCTGATGAGTCATGCTATGCTAATGGAGCCAGGAGTGTGGAGGCTCTGTAAAGGTGAACAGTGACGAGGTGAGCCCTGTCACAGTAATCACTCCCCTTCGTCCTCGCCCCTCCACCCACACCAGGCCACGCCCCAGCCAGGAAGAACTTTGTGTTGCATAACAACACCGCCACAGCTGCTGGGAAATGACATTTAAATGAGCTGTCACCCAGAAAGAGATAGGGAGTGGGAGGGAGAGAGGGAGGAGAAGGGCAATTGCAGAATAAAGTCTGGACTTGTCACAAGATGGTAAATAAGTCAAAATGTTGTGAAGTTTGAGTAAGTCGGATTTCTTTTTTTGTGACAGAAGAATGAATTTTTGGAGTGCAGAAAGGAGCCTCCTACACAGGTCAGCCTGACACAAAGTGCAGGCTCAGCAGTAAGAAGAATCTGAGGGAAAGTTAACTTTCTATTGATTCCTGCACACATTGTTCAACTTGACTCCAGTACTTCCTAACAGTACCACATGTTTAAGTGTTACCAGCTTTGTGTTTGTGTGCCAGCAGGCTGGTGCCGTGTTCAAACATGTGCCCCCAGCAATCTCTTACATAACAAAAACAACAAGCAGCTGACCACCAAAACACCATCATCACCATCCATCTTGCAACCCTGTCTGGTCCCAGTGGGATACTCAGACGCCAAACCAGCAGGCCAAGATGTGGTTTGTCTGCAGCTCACAGTGTAAGCCAGCCATGGGTACACACAGGTCACATGAGGGCATAGGAACAGACAGACTCTGTTGCTCTCGTGGAATCACTGCTCAATACTCACTTGACTTCCACGCAGCATATTCTATTTAAGTTTCAGATTGCAGATAGTCATGCAAATTCTTTTTGTTCTTACTGATGTATAACTTTTGAATAACTGGAAACTCACATTACTTCATTTAAGGCAGCTCCAAGGAAGGCATCATACAAACAGGTGACACTGCACAGATAAGAGGCTTTAGGCTGAAGTTTTATTTCTTCATGGACTGGAGACCAGAACACACACACAAACTGCCACCTAAGTTTGGAAATCTTTCACATTTTCAGTAAGTTGCTGGAGGGAAAAAACAACCTGAAAGTCACCTCAGTCACACACATACACAACCAATTTCAACGTTCAACACACAGTAACAACCACATTCTATTTCCATCTGCTATTTTCCAAAATGTTTGAAGCCAAATACAGACTTTAATGAGTTAAAAGTATCAAGTAGACAATCACACATTCTTTAAGACAAAGCTGACATCAGATTACTGGTCTATTTATTCAATGTGGTTACCGATCATGTGATTGAATGAAATGAGTGCTGATAATCATAGGACAAAATATAAAGAGGCTCTGCTCAAAGGAACATCGCTACCCTGAAGGTTCACAACAGATGAACAATGAACAGGGTAAGAACTGGACGAGGCTCTATGGTTGACAGAAAAAAAGAGTCAGACAGTTAACACCTCTGTAACATTTACCTGACAATCTGCTAAACTCTTTAAATTTTGACATCAGAAAACAGATTAAGACTTAAGCTGTGCAGCTGGGGCAGAAAGGAGAATTTTTTTAGCCTAAAACTTCCAAGAAGCAGCAGCACTGTATGAGGCAACAGACATTTAAAGGCGAGAGCTTTGCAATCCTGTCATCCAGGTCTCCAGGCTTGATGACTACTGCCCCCTGCCTTGCGTCTATTATTATTGCAGCCAGAGGATCTTAAGATCTGTCACTCAAGTTTCCATCTTCTCTTCCGCTCTGGTGCTCATCTTCGTCTTCATTGGCCTGTCCGTTCAAGGCCTCTACCCTGGCCAGCAGCAGCGGCAGGTTTATGCTAAGGCCCGGGGTCTCCTCGTCAGAATCATCCCTTGGTGGATAGAAGCGTCTTGCCTTTGCCAAAAAATCTTCACCTATATCAAGGTACAGGAGACGATCCTATGAAGAGGTAAAGGAGGGGAAGAAAAGGTGGGTGAAGCAGGGAAAACAAATGTGATTAATGTCAGAATATGGGTGTTAAAGGATGCATTATGTTAAGCTGTGATATGAACCACTGGAAGAATTTTCACACACTCTGACAAACCCCCTGCCCTCACCAGGATGAATAGATATCTTTCTGGTGGTGGTTCTTTAGTGTTGAAGATGGAAGTCTCAGAGTGGAGCGTATGAAGCAGGTCACGTGCTGCTGGGGCGTTACGCATGCGGTCATGTGATGCTCCTGCAGACACTGTCAGCAGAGAGTCTGCCTCCGCCATGAAACCTACAAGAGAAAGCAAACCATTTCCTGGTTAATCTGCATGTAGTGACAGTCCACCCCACATCTCATCTGTCCAACGTTACCTAAGTTCTCCAGGATTGTCTGCCATTTGTCTCTGACTTCTCGACGGGTATCTCTCATGGCCTCAATGTCAACACTCAGGCGTCGATAGCCCTAAACAAGGAAAGGACAAAGCTATTAAAAACGTTTCTGTCAGCCTGGTGTTATTTCTCTCATAGGAGAAGCTCTGCTCCACTCTTTTGTAATGGAATGATTTCATTATTGTCCTGCTGACTCACAGCTGGTTGGAATAATTGATCATAATCATTTTATACAGTTTAAGATTATTTACCATGAATGTCACTTATTTGACACTTTTGCACCGTATGTAAATACATTGTACTTGGTTTCTTTTTTCAACTTCATGTTAACGTGACTGAATGAAGCCTCAACTCTCATTCTGTATCTAGAAAATCTTCCCTCACACACCGAAGATCCCATGCGAGTCTTGTTCCTGGCCTGCAGCAGGCTGTACAGCACCCGGTCGTCATCTCTCTCTGAGTGGCTGGGGTCTCCGGGCTCACTCCACAGGTTGGTCTCCTCATCTCGACGCTTCTGGACTTCGCGGTTAAAATACTCCAACGGATCCTGACTGTGTGGTCGGCCAACACGCAGTTATTAGGCTACACATTAATTCAGTGGTTGTACATACATAATACATCAGATGTAATACACGACAATCACTTACTGAAGCTATTCAAATTAATTTTCAGTGGATTATATTCTCTAGGTGATAAGTGTAACTAATACATGGATGATCATAACAGTACTAATGTTTTAAAGTGGTATGCGGTGAAGAACTTTTGTTTCTGGCATGTCTAATTTCTTCTTACGGTACTAAAGGCTGCTTTTCATCATCATCGTCATCTTCACCAGCACAGCAGCAGCAGCAGAACTGCATGCAGAACGTCTTGAAGGCTGAACCCATCTTTCAACAACAGAGTCAGTGGGTAGTAGGTGTTCACGATGGCGGGTAATCCAGGCGGAAGCTGCGTTTCACTTCTCTGAATGGCAGAACAACTTCCTTGGTTCTTCAATTAATTGTGAAGTGGATTCCAGTGGTGAGTCTGGTCTGATATGTATGAACTCCGCTGGTTTGCTGTAACTCCAAAATGCTGCTGTCCCTGTAGATGCTCTGAAGAGATTCCTTAGAAAATTGACCTTATTCGCAGCCTATTATAAAAAAGAATAAAAAAAGAAAAGAAAAGGCAGCTGTCACAACATTTATGTGGTCCACTAGAATGAATATTATTAATCTGGTTTCACTTTCAGAGGAAGAGCGTCTGGAAAAAAGGATCAGAAAGAGCAACAGGTTCAAAAAATTACAAAATAAAGGTCAATGATCCCCAAACTCTACCTAATTTTCAGCGTCCCATTTTTCAGGACCCAGCCGTGGCTCCACATCCAGGAGAGGTTTGTCCTCCAGATCCTTGACAAGAGCCTGACCAGGTCGAGAAGCTCAGGCAGACGGCAGCCCAAGGACTGGCTCTTCTCACCAGCCTTACATGTGAGACAATGAGAACAGTGAAATGCTTGCTTTCTCATCGATTCAAAACAACACACACAATTTCACACACCCATAGCCTCAGAAGATAGTCACAGCACAATCATGTGAGCTGCTACATCGCTTGTCCTTAGCATTGTGGTTTGCCCGGGGGACAAAACATCTCCTCTTCTAATTACACACTCTGTACCCCATCGACCGTGTCTGTATTGTTTTGAGGACTATTTATAAAGTGTAGTTACTGAAATTGCTTGAATCATGAATCTACATAAATGTGGTAAATAATAATCTCTGTTTGGATTGCTTTATATGTATCTGCATGATTCAGGTGGCTTCATGTCCATGGATTCAAAGTCTCAGAGAAAAAGCAGAACTTGTGAACATTGTGATACTATTGGATGATAATGACCATGACAACCCTCCACATCATGCTCATTATCTCAGCCTTCAGAAGCTGGCCTAATTCTACTGAGTTCAGTGGTGGGCTTTTTGCAACAGTAAGGCTTTCATGCACGTGACATGTGCTCAAGTCACAGGGTTTCATTGTTAATGACAATCCAGGATCCAGTGCTGGAAAATGTGTTGCTTGAAACTACCGTGATAACTAAAGTCAGATATCACATATCATTACCGGACTGATTAGTATATACATGAAATATATAGAAACAAATAGGACATTCACAGTCTTAAGCAACAGGTTTATATTAACAAGTGGTTTTGTGTGTAAATGAACTGAAGCTGAAACGCTGTCATGAGTTCATATATTTTATTAGACATAAGACACTGGTTAACACTCAAAGGCTGTTGGTCAGTATTCCCGTGATGGCTTTAAATGAACATGTTTGATGAATGATCTATAGACACATACATTCAAATAATTATTATATACTATTATTAAAGACAACAGAAACTGAAGCAGGCTTCATATGCATTCGGTATACCTTTGTTGAAGGTATTTGACATTGATTTAATGCAAAGAAAAAGTGATATGACTGAAGTGTAATGTTACTGTGATAAAGGCACCAAATTGTTGAAATCATTAATTACTTTCATTTGACATTCCCTCTGGACAGCATGTAGGTAAAATCAATCCTGACAAATTATCCAGTTTAATCTCAATAATTGCTGGTTTTGTTTTTTTAAGGAATGATTTCACACTGTGATCGCAGCATCCACAAACACCTGGGCTTACAAAGTAATAGGCCTCAAGGCTGCGTGGCCATGTTGTGAGTGTGAGGTGGTAAATAAACACACCACAGCCACAACACAGTTACTCCCATAAAGTGTGAACAATTAAACAGTCGTTTCGTGCCTTGTATATCTCAAGAGTGAAAAGGCCCGAGGCAGTGACTCTGTTCGGTTCAACTCCACAGTAATTTGAACCAATAGCCAGTTTTCATTACGTATGCAATGACAAAGCACTGAGGCACAGCCTTTGAAACCAAACTTAAACTTAACAAAAAAGGCAGAAGTTACATTTTTAAATGTTTAAAAACAACAAAATATTCGACGATGTAAGAAATTCATCACCTTAAAATGATAAGGTTTTATCTGACATTTTTGTCAAAACTGAGTTTTTCACATATTCGTATTCAGTGATAACTTATAACATTATCTATAGTGCTTGTTTGTTTTTTGTAAGTTGTATGGATTTTTATTTAGAAAACAAAAAGCTCTATGACTACTGGGAATGCTAAAACTTTTATGCTCAATATCTCAAAATTGCTCAGAACGCAGGTGGGACCTTGTAATTCAGGGGTGGCGAATTATAGAAAAACCTCATTCATTACCACGTCTCAGGGCCTGAGGGGAGGCCAGCACTGAAGTCAATTGACAATACAGTAATAACTTCTGATGACAAATAATGTGTTCATCCATTTTACCACAAAGCCACTTGAGGTTATTGGCACAAAAGATTGCTTCAGAACGTCTACAGCTTCCTATTTTATAACCATTATCATCCATCTGATGGGATGATGTCAAAACAAGAAGCTTTCTCTGTTCTGGAAGAGTGGCGTCTCCCTCTAGTGGCAATTAGACTATTTCTCGATCTATCACAGTGAAAGTGAAGGAGAAAGAAACGTGGAAATAGCCTTTGCCCATTCAGATTAGGCGTGTGTTTAAATATGGCTGTGAAGTGTGGATTTGTTTTAGGGCAAGTGAAACATATTTAAGATGGTGCAGTGAAAACATACACACAAAAAAACAACAGCAGCAAGTCAAAGGCTAACAATGTGTGCAGTGAGATAAGGCTCAGAGAGACAGCTGCTTCAGGCCACTGCACCAGTTCTTTTGTAAGAAGCAAAACAGATTCAGGTCCTCATCCTCATCTAGGTTTTCTTGTTTTAGTGATGTCCACCCTGCCACATGATGACTTGGCAGTTTAAGGAAACAAAGTTTTCATTGCACAGAGTGAGGGACACAGCAAAACAATTACAGGTCCACATAAAAATATGTATGTGATCACGCTTAAAAAACACCGTTGAAGTTTAAAGATGTCGAGGAACACAGTCTTTTACAACCAAATTACTCCTCTTCTCCCGTGACTGAAATGTCTCACATGTCTCACATCTCCTATGCTTAGAAGTGCAGTCTTACAGTATCCCTTCAGCTTAGATGCATCACAAGGGTTCTGCGACGCCCATTATTTTTTGAGGTTCACTAAAAGATAAAACAGTAGTGACGGCTCCCGGCTGGCTGCAGGCGTCTCGGGTTTTAAGTGTGGTGGTGGGAGCGCAGACAGGGACGCAGCTCGGCGATACGTTGGCGCAAATGGGTCATGAATTCAAACATGGTGGCGGCCAGACTCTGGTGGATGAGGTAGCGCGGCAGTCGGCCCTGATGACACAAAACTTGAGTTAATTGTGTATTTTCCATTCATGCATTTGTGTTTATGTTCACGTCATGGCTCCATGGGTGGCAATGTTGGTCCACCACAGATTGAAATGTTGATGAATGGCTATGACATTATTCATGGTTTCTAACGTTAGCATTTAGCTAGTGTTCTCTATTGTTACTCTAATTTTCTGCATCCTGTTGCCATTTGCAGTAGCAACATACTCTTTTCTAAATATCAATGTTACCAGTCATCAAGACAAAGACCATACGATCCTGCCTCAAATAACAGAAAATGGTGGAAGTGCAATGTGCATCGTCTCACCTTCAAGTCTGTGTTGAGGACCCAGATGAAGGTGCAGACGGACGGGTTACTGCTGGATTTGAGAACCACAAAGCCTCCTGGACCATTCTCTCCCCTGAGGCCAGCAATGAAAAGATAGAAGAGAAGTTACAACAACTAAACTAAGACAAGTGCACTTTCATCAAACCCATACGATGTTGTAATTAGCTGGATCAGTGACCAGCAGCCCGGCTGGGGGCACGGTCTGACCTGACGAAGCGCCCGCTTGGAGGCTTGGCGTCGTGGTCGGTTGCCATGCCAGCAGACAGGTAGCAGTCTCGTTTGCGTTCCACTCGCCGAACATTAACAAAGTCCCTAAAGGAAGAAAAATCAATCAGCCAGTCAACTTGCTTTATTTCAGACCTACATGATTAAAAGGTAAAAGGGCAGAACATAGGAAGAAAAGATGAAAAAGTGTTGCAGCCTGCTGTATGCTGTATAATGTACCTCGCAGACACAACTCCCCCTGCTGCTCCAGAGGAGACGTCATATGATACTAGAGTGTTGTCGTCAACCCTCTGAAGGACCTGTGCAGAAGGCAGAAAGCGCCGTTAAGGCACGACAACAACTAAACAATGAAAATGTTCAAAAGGACGGAAAGATGAGTAGGAATGTGTTGAAGTCGTCACCTGGCAGGCCGAAACCGTTCTGTTCCACTGGACCATCTTCTCTGGTTGCAGAATCACTTCCTGATACACGAGCTCAGCAGGACACAGCATAAAGGCCTGAACAACAAAAGAACACATCAAGATCAACCGATGTGTGTCAAGTCCACAAGAAATATAATATGAGAAAGAAACTAGTGTGGAAAAACATGGGAAATCGAACAAAAATCCCAAACATCACATCCAGTCCTCCCAGTGAAATACATCTAAAAGAATTTGCTGGTTTTCTGGCTCAGTGTTTTAATTATTACCATCTTGGAAAACCCCGTGTTATATTTCTTCTGCATCTTAACAAAGAGTTTACTGTTCCGACACGTACTGGACTACTGGACAACTGTTTGTGCAGATGATCTTGGGACCGTCATTTCCACATAAATGGTTAAAAGTAGCATTCCTGACTTGCGTAATACTGTGATTTACTTGCTCAAACAAAAGTGCATCTGTCTTGTTTTATTGACTGTTGGACATATTGTAGTCAGGTTGGACGAATGCACACAGAAACAGAGCAAAGACAAGCTGAAGTTGAAATTACATTCTTTTACACGGTCACCTGACCTGTTATAGAGCCCTGAATTGTTCAATATTACACAAACAAACATGAATAAATAGATAAATAGAAAACAACAAATAGAAAATAAATAAATAATTAAAACTCAAGTCCTTTCTATATAATGCAATTTCCTCATTCTGGTTTTAATACTTTGGGACTGTTTTGTTGCTGACAGAAGCGAAGTGGCTGAATAAATCTAATATCAGGCACGAGACATGAGAGATGAAGGGTTATTTAGTTGTTTACTTTCCCCTCTGAGAACTGCTGGATCACTGCTGAGGCGGATGTTTTGGTGAGACACAGGTTCACAATGAATGAACAAAAGAGCTGCTGTACCTTGAGAATGAAAGTCTTTCCGTGGAAGGGAATCTCCAGAGTGTAGACAGAGTCTCCCATGTCCTGACAGGAAACTAAATACTGTTAGTATCAGGAAGCTTTCCCTTTTGATTTGTGCATCTAATCACAACTAAAGAGAGAGAGTAAAATGTCAGATTCAGAAAGAATAAACATGCAGTTGAACAACAAATAAACTGAAAGCGTCTCTGCAGTGAACAATGTAGTTGAGTCTCTGAAATATCTCAATGAATCTTCTATCTCCACCCTTAATTATGAGCAAATACCTGTAAAAAACATCCAATTAACTACACATCAAATATTACAGTAAGTTATACTTTCAGTAGTCTGAATGTTCAAGCTACTAAAGTGGATGTGTACGGGTCTGATATTCAGTGCACAGTACTGCACAACCAGTTTTGAAGCCGACACTGATATCGATACTGGGAGTAACAAAAGATCTGAAAGTAATACCTAAACAAACAATCGTGACACAGATGCCTTCGATTCTTTTATTTTAAGAATTGCAACCAAGCAGGAAATACTAGAGTGTCACAATCAACGTGCTTTCAGATTTCAGATTCCTTAAGTTGCTATCAGACCACAACCTTCCAAACAGTTTGTAGCAAAACACACAACAGGTTTGGATTTTGGGAATCTACACCGGCTGCATAGCAAAAGCAGCGTGTGGTTATGAGCGTAAATATAAACTCAAAATAAAAGACGCTTCAGGTTACATTTGCACTCATAAAAAGCTACTGAGACACGAGTCGCTGTATTTACGGTTCAGACAGTTTTACTGATTAAAAACTAAAGCGCATCTGTTCTGTCAAACATGCGTGAGGCTGAAACAGTGTGTCGGGGGTAGAGGGCCTCTAAGAGGCAGCAGGTTGGAAGTGAAGTTAGGGAGAGTGATCTTTAGTCGTGTCAGTGTCTCCTTAACCCTGACGAGACACTTCTTTATTGGATAAATCTAATTTATTGAAGCTAAATTGAAGACTCACGTTGTTTTTTTCAAATTTCCAGTTGTCCTCCTGAGCAAGGATCTGTTCTACCACAGACATGGCCTCGCGCCCCTGTCTCACATACTCCTTCTCCTGGAAAGCAGAAAATCATCAGTCATGATCGGGCGAGGAGTGAGGACAGAGTATGAAGAGCACCCAGACGGACGCTGGTACCTGTGCAGTGACAGCTTTACGTCCGAGACCCTCCTCGTCCAGATCCTCTTCAGAGCCTGCAGACACAAGTTCAGAGCCGAAACTCAATTTGTGGCACTAAGACGCGGATTGGACAAGAACAGATCTACAGAGACAAGCAGACTTCACCTGCGACAGATTCAGGCGGAGAGTAGAACTGGCCATCTGAAACAGCTCGGGGGTAGATCATGGGAGCTCGCTCGCAGGCTGCGTTCACCACGGCGAGGTAAGCTGAGGTCACCGGGGAAAAACAGTTCACAAAAATATATATATTTTTTTTTCTAGATGCATTCAAACTACTCAGGAGACTTTCCCTCACCTCTTTCATCATCAGCCTCCTGAGTGAGCACCTTGAAGTCAAGGAACCAGGTCTCCAGCCAGGCCACCACGAACGAAGTGATGGGCAACACGTAGCCGAAGGCATTTTGGGAAAGGAGCTGCGTAGAGACAGAAACCACATCATCCGGAGCTGCAGGCTCAGAGCAGAACTTCCACAACAGAAGTGGCAGATGTTGGTTTACTTCATCGTTGAGCGTAAAAATGTCTGATATAAAAAAACTTGACACCAAACGCAGCTCATCATCCGCTCAGGCGCCACATTACTGGCATGAATGCAGAAGTGAAAAAGGTTTCTGTGGTTTCAGCTGATATGATTTTACACAAACAACTGTTCAAATGTAGAGGTTGGGGGGGGCACTCACATTAGATACGATGACCTTAACAACGAGGAAGACGCTGGTCACTAAGGTGGTAACCTGTGGATGAAGGAGGATGTAGATTTGTGTTACAGTTCATGTCTGTTAATAAGAGACGTCATTATTCCGTCCAGGCTCACTTACCGCAATAACCCACCAGTGCTTCAGCCGGAAAGCAGCGTAACCCACTTGTAAACACAGGAAGCGAAACACTGCAAGGAGCTGAGACGAGGAGGAAGACAAGAAAAAGGACCTCAGGCGTTTAACGTTATCAGACAAGTCGACTTACGCTCACAGTTCTTCCTCTTGTGTCAATAAAGGCAGACGTGTGACTCGGCGGCTCGTTCAGACACTATAAACCAGCCCACATGGCAAGAGAAGCCCGGAGTCTTTGAAACACGGCATGTTGATTACAGGAGCTCATTAACTGAAAGGTCAAAGCTTTCCAAACACCGTCAGCATTACACAGTGATACAACGCATGGAAATCAAAGGATGTGTGCAGAGTTGTATTGACCCACTTACAAATATGTCAAAGAAGGAAGACCGATAGTTATAATGGATGACCTCATTTTCTAAGCTGTCCCAGATGGTGCTGGAGATCTGCAGGAAAACAGAGCGGAGTCCACATCAGAGTCAAGCTGAGTCCAAGTTACCCACCGCTGCTGTGGGAAACCCCAGCGAACAGAACCCGAGGCCGCGTCGAACACTCACGTTCAGCTCGATAATCCACAGAAGGGAGATGAAGAGGAGATCGAATGTCACGAAGAGACAGAAGGTGCGGCGGACGTCAGAGATGGCCTTGCGCTCTGCAGGGGGTACAAGCATGTACGGGGAGGGGAGGGACATCGACGTGGAGTACGAAGCGTTAAGGGAGGCGATGGCCGGGAGGCTGGCCCCGAGGTCCCCATAGTCTCCACCCGGCATTCCTGCAGTGAGACAGGAAACTCCCCCTGCAATAAGAGAGAGAGACTATGTTGGTCTTATTTAGTGTCACCGGTTTCTTGCCTTCATCTGGGCCACAAGGCAAGAAAGCCGAAAACAATTGGTGAATAAACCACGTTGTACTAGAGAGCGGTTATGAGACCTTTACATATAACTAGTCCGCAGCTTGTGTGTGCATTTGCAAAATAAAGAAAAGGAAATAGATAACAGAGATCCTTCCCTAAGCTCATGACTTTCCTCACCTGACCACAGGCCATTGCATCAGGTTTAGAAATACACATCATCCATTTATTATATGTTGCCATTTCATTTTGTGTTCGATGTTGCTGCCATATCATTTATTTAGACACGGTTAAGATAAGCAGCTTATGACAAGGCATTCAAAGGATTCATTGCTAACGTATTGCCTCTCTTGATAAATTCGGACAAATGTTATAAATAAACTAATGTTTCTGCATTAAAGATGTTGCCACTGAGAACAACCTGGACTACACAGACTATGATGTATCTTTTGTGCAGCTAGATGTTGGACAACTGGCCCATGATGCGGGATTTGACTTTACATGAGCAGTGCATTAGTAATGCATACAATGTGCCTTTTGAAAAGTATATTTAACTGTGTATACTTTAGTACTGGAGCATTTATTGCATTTTGACATAAGCTTATAGGCTTTATAATTATAATTACTTATAATTACAGGAAGAGAGTCTGTTTTTACCAACAAGTGTGACCGTTGTTAAGCCAGTGAATCACGATCAGCCAGTGCTGAGTGGGTTTCAATTGTGTCTTAAACTATTCGTAGACAATGAACTTTAATGTTAGCAAGTCATATGGGTCATCTCCGATTTATCGACTCCAGAAAACCTACATTCATCAGCGTCTGGACAGGATATCTGTGAATCTTTAAAAACCCCGTGACTCGCCCACTTCTCACTTTTGCCAAAAAACAAAACCAAACAAGCTAGCAAGCTAACTTAGCTCTGTCAACCAGTGTTAAAAAACAAGACAGACAGACAATAATCACTGGTACACGCGTACAATTAACTCTTGTCAACAAACACTGATTAAACGAAGATTAGCTAGATAACTAAACACTGATTTTAGTTACCTCGGTTAGCGTACACCGGCTAACTTACCTCCGTTTGTACTTTCGTTTGCTAAGTGTTACACCATGAAGAAAAATGACATATACACATCGTGTCTCAAGTGGACAGCTACCGGAAGTAACGCTATGAAACAAGAAAATGACGTTAGCTGAATTCCGCAATTCGTTTTAAATAAAACACTAACTTTAAAGCATAAAACTCACTTGGTTTACCGCAGCATCATCGCCTACCAAGTCTTCCGGGTTGACCTTTCAAAGAATAAATATCGAGGCAAGATGTTTCTCTGCCTCACTCCAACACGTCGAAGATCACGCGACCACCATCACAGTGCGTATCTACCACAGTCTAGTGTTATTTTGAATGTTTCTCACGAAGCTATTGTGTCTGACTTGACGTTAGTGGGGTTTGTGCACCTCTATTTGTTTTAAATGTATTTTGGGTGGAAGGAAGAATGAAAGAAACGAAACACAATTAAGTTTAACACAATCTCAGATGAAAACAAAAGTCAATATATACTTAGGAGAAACTGCCTGAGGGCAAACAAGCAGACAAACACACGAAACAGTACTGAGCTCCTTCAAAATCGTCCGTCTCTTTTATTATTAGTAGTATCATTCCTGCCTTTGCCGTATGATAGAATGTATCTTGGAAATACACTGTCCTCTGTTGGTAGCACATAACTACATCGCATCTTTTGTAGGTTTTATTTTGAATTAGATTTTGAACCGGAATTGTTGCAATGATATTATGTCTAGCTTGACGCTACTATAGTGTAGTTACTCAATGTGTCCGCTAGAGGGCAGGAAAACTCGTGCTCTGAAAAATGTTACTTACCGTACTTTGACGTACACGTCTAAAGTTTGTACCAGTAGCTAGCTAGTTAGCGGCTGAGTTCCGGTCATTTCGGGATCCACTGGCTTTACTAAATTAAAAAGTAAGAATGTTATCTATTAGAGCCATTAGAGAAGCCCAGTTTCACAAACTCCTAGTTTAGCGTCGAGGTGTACAAATCATTCACAAAGGTATTTATTCCAGTACAGTTTTGTGTGTGTGTGTGTGTGTGTGTGTGTGTGTGTGTGTGTTACTATTGACATCATGCGCAAATGCATACCTTAATAGTTAGTATTAAGATCTGTATTATTTATAATGAAAAACTGACCGTTGTATTCTTAAACTGTGACTACTATACAACAAGAAACTCGATCAATTAATGATCATTTTTGTTTCTTTCTAATCCCTTTAGTTTGGGCAATCTATTCTGAAATTAAGAAATAGGATAACGCTGTTTCTGATGTAGCCCAAGTTTAAACAATAACTTTATGTTGTTAACTCTTAGAAACAATTATTACATGATTGCCCAGCAAAGGTAGGTTTTTAACTACTTCACTTTGCACCAGAAAGGCCCTTTTTCTGATTTCACACGAGAAAGAAATACGACTGGATAAAGGAGATAAGGAAAAACTATTTATTTTGATATCATATTGTTGCTCACTTTAAAACATCCACATCACATTAAGAAACAAGAGAATGGAAAAATAAAATAAAATCAAAATAAAGACAGATTAAGCACAAGAGTTCGTTCGTGTCTTTCCGTGGTTGTTTTCTTGTGATCCGGGAGGAGAGGGGAGGTGGACAGAGAGCAGAGGAAGGAGGACAGGATTGGAAGCAGAGCCTCAACACACAACCTGCTCATCCAGCCACCCCACTACTGGTGTCAGGTCAGAGGTTAAAAAAGAGTTTCACACAGTTTTGATGTACAAACCATAGCGCAGATGATACAAACAGCAAGATTTATTCATGTGGAACAACTGGAAACCTTCTTATACACCAAAATCCCATATCTTCAGTGAAAGTGGAAGGTAAATCCAATAGATGCTGTCTAAAAACATTTAAAAATGGTTGTCTACTCTAATATAAAGAGAGACTAAGTGAATATCTGCTGTTAAGAGACTGCGGAAAGTTTGTGCAGTGACCATTTTGCTCAAATGTCAGTCATACATAAGCGCAGTGCCTGGTTTGAGGCTTTCTGTGCTGCATGTTGTATGCAGGCCTGTGAGCTGGATACAGACAGTAGAAACAGGACAGAGCTGAGCTGCTCATACACTGAACGATAGCTTAGAAAAGTAGCTTTTACAACAGATCCATGACATAAAAACCATGAGCGAACAACTCGAAAGATGACAATAGAAAAGTGTTAACATACAAAAGGGAACCTGTGAGCATTGCGAAATCCCAAATGATTCATCAGTATCTTGACTCGGTAATGTGGTGTTAGTTTATGCATGGAGATCAAAACGTTGGGTTCTGTATTTCAGACTAATTAGAGGTAGCTTTGCCCTTTGAAGATGAATTTCAAATGTATGAAAAGACCACACGCCTGCATTCACTTGGATTTAAAACAATTATAGACAAAGATTTGGTGCTTATTATTGAGTCTTACATAAAGTGACCCTACTACCTTTTCTTTTAAAGACTCACTCGCTCGAGACAGATTTTTTGAGAACATTACTAAGCATATGGTGTCCAGAAGAGAAGCAGGGAAGTTTGTAACTGATGTGAATTGAAGTGGACCACATCTGCTCTTCTCTTTGCCAGCTTTCAAGCTTTCAAGAGGTTAAAGATACAATCTGAAGGATTTCACTCAGTTTGATGTGGTCACATAACACAAGGTGTCAGGAGAGTGAAACAGTTAGCAGACGGTGAGAACTACTGCATAGAGGTTACAGAGTGTGAATACAGCGAGAGGCTAGTGAAAAATGTTCATCATAACATTAAAACTGGATTTTATTCCATGAAAATAAGAAGGGTTATAACTTTAAGTTCTGGATACAAGGTAGCCGTTGGCTGGAGTATCACTGTAATGCTGTAGTTCACACTTTGCACCACGGGGTGGCAGTACATGCACATTTAATCACAGGGTTAAACACTGAATATGCTGCAAATCAGAAAGATGATGTGTGGTCGCAAAATAAAAGTGGAACATATACCACACATTTTAGTTTAAAGACCT
The DNA here is from genome assembly GCA_036023655.1 of Nannoperca australis. Lineage (NCBI taxonomy): Eukaryota > Metazoa > Chordata > Actinopteri > Centrarchiformes > Percichthyidae > Nannoperca > Nannoperca australis. The sequence goes on along the minus strand of JAVQJD010059899.1, from coordinate 28,636 downwards.
TCAAAGTAAGAGACGGTCGTTGTTTACAATGTGCCTAAGAGGGTTTGCATGTGTGCGAATTCGTACCTTCTTTAAAAGCAACATTTAGCTCTGCGCAGAAGCATCACGGTGGAGGGAGGACTGTGTGGTCCCGTCCACCGTGGCCCCTCCACTCCCATTAGAGACAACGCGGCGCCTGTAGTCTGCTCTGTCACGGGATCGTTCGTCACCTGCTCATAAGGGCTGACCCCTGCAACACCAACCTCCCTGTCCTCTCTTTACTCCACCTCACCTGCTGGAGGTGAAGTGGCGCCCACGTGTTTGATCTCACCCCTGTTTCCTCGTCTCTTCTGAGTTCTTCAGATTTGAACCATTTGACAAAACAACCTTCACTCTCCCCAAACCTTCCCTCCACATGTTTGCCCCGCTCTCTCACTCTCACTCTCTCTCTCTCTCTCTCAGTTACTCCCCCAACTTTTCTCCTCTGTCGTTTCCTTGATTTCATCCCCCTCCTCCTTCTCATCATCATCATCATCATCATCTTCCTCGTCCTCGTCCTCCTCCTCCTCCTCCTCTTCCTCTTCCTCCTGTGCTGCTTGGATCTGCTTGGCCGTCTCCCTCACGCTTGAAAACTTGACCGCCTGCTCGGTGTTCGGCGTCTCTGGATGATCTGAGGAGACAAAGACTGGTGTGAAAAGAAGCCGTGAAGTCTCGTGCACGCTTTCTGTTGTGATGTGAGCCAAATAAACAAGTGCAACGAGAGAACTGTGTCCTCCTTGACTTGGAAATGTGAGATGTGCGTCCTGCTCATACGTTGTTTTGTTTTGGAAGAATGGGTTTGAAGGACCTACTTCCCCGAGTGGACCTGTGTAAACCATTTTATCGACTGCATGATGAATCCATTATTTGAGATTAATTGTTAATGAAATTAATCATTAGTTGCAGTCCTAATTGTCAGATTGTCTTTATTTGTTATTGAGAAGCGTAGTGATTGATGCATGATCAATTCAGAATGGGAAAGTTATATTTATATATATATAAGCTGCGAACCCACTTCACAAATTCAGAAACTCACTGGATGAGACAGAAAAGTTCATACTTGTTTGGCACTACGTTTCCATCAGATGTCAGTCTTGTGATGGACAGCTACATGATGAAATAACAGTTTTCCGCGCACGCGGAACCCAAACTGTGTCAAGAACCGATGAACTGCAGTCAGTCGGTCTTTCAACATCCCGTTTGGGTACTTTGTGTTTCACCAGGCTTCCACAAAGGGATTTATGGAAAGAGCCCGTCACCCGGGCCGACAGAGCAATAACTCTGAATGAAACGCCACTGTTCCCTTGTGAAATAATGGAGAGTGAAAACCAATCATTTTGCAGCATACAACTAAATAATAAGGGAGTGTGTATGCGGAGAAGTTCACTCCGGCTCGAGGTTTGTGTTTTATCTGTTTAGTTTAGTTTTGCTGGGGATCAAACACACATTTTGTTGCAGCACAAACGTTTTACACTCTGCACTGAAATATAAAAGAATAGATTTACAGAGCAGGGTCAGCACTGACAGCCTGTGCTTGTTAATCCTGCCTGGCCTCGCTGACTGGTGGAGGTGTTGGGTCCAGGCCTTGAGCCAGCCTCGGTGTACCATGTGACAGACGACGTGACGCCGGCGCTTCACCTGAGCTGACGTCACCCTGAAACCTGCAGCAGACTTCTCCTCTGAGAAGAACAGCTCTGTCACTACTGGGAACAAAGTGGGGGGGGGGGGGTATATTTTCAACTTTGCGATCACATTTGTTATTGGAGCAAATAATTTAAGAGCAAGTTAAAGAATATAAACGTTTCTCGGCCTTTTACCTCCAACCTGTTCCTACTTTAGTCTTTCAGTCATGCAGTGTGTGCCAAATGTAATTATTCTTTTTTATTAACGTTTCTTTTTCTGTATTTCTGAAAAACAAACGTGATGGCGTCAGACTTTGAAACTTGTCGCTGTCTCAGTTTGTAGTGTTGTTTTTAATGTTTGACAGGCGACGACCAGCGAGCAGAGAGTGATGTAATACATCTCAGTGAAAACACTGAATGGGGCACAGTGAAATAATAACACAGACTTTTCAGTCTGTAAAAGCTGTTTTTCTTTTGTCAACACTGACTTCTTGTAAGGTGAGAAAGGGGAAAAACACAAACTGGACCAGTCACACAAACCTGAAGGACCAACACACCTTTAGATCCTCGTACACACTTATCCCCAGACTGTGATGTCCACTGCACTATTTCAAATAAAGAATTGTACCCATTTCCCCCTAATTTATTTTATTATTACTTATTGAAATAATTAAAAGCGCTGTAGCAAATCTGATTTTTAATCTTGATTGTAGCTGTGCTGGGAAAGTGACATCAAACCATTTAGCTTCTCTTCATTGTTCCAAACAAAATCCATCAAACCAGGCCTAGAAAACGAAGGTGCGATGCCAGATGTTCGGTTTTCATCAGTGTTTAAGTGCCATTAGATGTATTTTTCTGTAAAACAGCAACACCAGTGCTGTCCCTGCTGCGAGTGTGTGCAGTGTTGCTGCTGTTGTGCTCCCAGCTGACAGAGCCTCCGTCTCACCAGCAGCTTTGGTGGGAGATGTGTCGTCTCCCTCCAGTTCCTGCCAGTGGTCCTCATCCTCCTCCCCTTCATAAGGGTCTTCCAAAGGGGGGTAGACACCTAGGTTCTGCATATGTGCTTCAGCCATCTTCTGCACAGCTACACACAGGTAAACACAGCACACACACACACACACAGGGAGACGGACACAGGGATAGAGGGATATGTTGTTTTGGTTTTACCACGCTTCAACACTGTCAGTTTTTTATCAAGCCTCACTGGGCTTTTTAATACATGCCAGGAATGCAGGAAGCCAATTAAACACACGCACTGATAAACAGACAGACAGGCAGGCAGACAGGCAGGCAGACAGGCAACAGGCTATCCCACACTGATCTTTACAATAGAGCCTCCGCTGTTGTTTTCTACCCCTTCTCTCGCCCGGTCCTCCCATCTGCTGCTTTGTACCCTCGTCTTTCCTCGACTGCCCGCCCTCCTCAGTGCTGACTCACACTCTTTTCTCTCCCTCCTCTACACACACACTCCTCTCTTTTGGGATATTACCTCGGCTACTCCTCTCGCTTCCTCTGGGTCACCTTGGCTTCTCTCTCTTTCACTCTTTCACACCCTCAGATACACAGTGCGGCACTGAGGCAGGTCACTTATTCTAGCTTGAGGTAGGTTATGCAATTGGGAATAATAAAGAGATAGCTCTCTCTCTCACTCCCTGCATCTAAGCTGATGAAGGGCAGATTTCTGATGCAGGAACGAGGCTTCCTGGCTCATTATATCATCACTCGACATGCGACGCACTCCCAGAAATCCCCTTTAAATGAGAATCTGTTGACAAACTGGGAAATTTCAGATTTTTGTGCCTTTAACGATTAAATGCAACAAGCAAGAAGCCACATCTTTAAAGACAAGAAAGAAAGTACAAGTTGTGTTCATAGATGTATTTCTTTCCTGTGTGTGTGTGTGTGTGTGTGTGTGTGTGCCACAGCTGTATACACAACTGACTGTAATCCTGGATGATCCAGACTTTCCTAGACTTACACTCAATGTCTCACAGCTGTCACGCTCTAATCTCTCCCTTTCTTCCTTTCTCTCTGTCACACACAAATATACAGACCCAGTTGTGGAGTGTGTACACACACACACACACACACACACACACTCACACACAGAAACACACCTATGCATATCACACATACGCATGCTCAAGAAAGAAATGTATAAATAAAGGCTTTTAATGCATATCTACCCTTCTGTCACATGCATTTTTCTTTGACTGCAGCGAAGCACGGTAGAACAAAAAAGGACTTAAACACAAGGATGAATTACAACACACAACCACCACCTGTAGTATCAATACTGCTCACACCTACCTTTGAGTGATGGAGGCTGATACACGTGTGGATTGACACGTTTTGGTTTGAGCACTCCGTTCTCTCCTACGACCCACTGCGAACACACACAGAGAAACTTTACCCCCGATTTTCCTCATAAATTCCTCTTTTAAAAGAAACTCTCCACACATGAAAATATTGTTCAATTCAAAACAGCCTTACAGTGTATAACCCTGCACATATATCATTCATTCAAAACAAAAAAAACATCAACAAATGCACGTCTTTGTTCTGCAGACTTCACTGGAGAAGGCAAGTTATGGTAATTTAATTACAAAGCACATTTCTTGTCCAAATTCAAAGTGCTTTCATGTAAAAATCATATAGAAGATTACAAATCAGTTTATGATGCCGACAACATATTCAAACTCAAGATGGCATGTTTTTCATGCCTGCACCTTTACATCAAATGAAAATAAATGATATCTCATGCCCCCCCGTCATTTCTAAGTTCTACGTTCTACGTTCGTCAGGCATACGATGCAATATTGTCAAGACAGGTCTAGCTATTCAGAAACAGGCCAGGCAATTTAAAATAAGAAACAGTTTCAATTAACAAGTTCTTGGGTTTAAACAATAGTTGACCACACAACATGAGTTTGTGATGATGGACACATCACAGGATCCAACATGGTTGAAAATGTTGCAGCATTACAAAATATTGATATTTTTACAAGGCAGACAGTAGAGTAGGAAAACATGGAGGAGGACAGATGAGAACGCACTTATAGAAAAGTATTTTGACTTCACCTTTACCTGATGGGTGGACTGATCATCCTCAGGAGATGATTGGTCTGCTACTCTAAACAGCGTGGCAGGTGTGGGCCTCCTGCGCCGAATCTATAAACACACACACACACACACACACACACACACACACACACACAAACAAACATAAAGGGCAGCCATAAATAAATGAATAATTAAACTAGCCAACACAGAATTATTAATAATGCTCAGCACAGAGCCTTGTCATTCAGATGGAAAATGTTGACAGTTCATGCTATTGAAGGGCATGCTGGGGCCTTGCTGACTTCATTAGTGCTGCTGCCCAGTTGGCTGATTGGTCAACAGCTAACAGCGAGTTTCAGTGCTATTGGTCAGGTCGGGGCACAGTCACATGCCACGCAACTGATTTCTTAGATGGATACAGTGAAAGGCATGTTGTGTAGAATAAAGTGATGCTTGTTGCTGCAGATTCAAATGATCCTGCATTTAAGAAATGTTCAATCTTTTGATACAGGATTGATTTGAGCTTAACGCCCTCTTCACACAACACACGCATTGTAAGTGTTTGATCACATTCACCCTCACAAACAGAGGGACCATAGAAAAAGAAAAAGTCTAAATGAGCCCCAGCTATCAGCCCAGACACTCCCCTCCACTGTCCAGTCTTCCTCTCCAAACAAACAAACTGTTCCCCCGGCAGACTGCAGATCTGCACTTCACCTACAGTAGAAGTCGCTGTATATAGTAAATTCTCTGTCCTTATAGGAACAAATGCACATCTGTTCCCCTCCAGCTCACCAATACCGTGCCCTGCGTGTGTGACTGCACTCTTACAGTTGAGCATTTTCTGTTGCTACTGATACTCAGTTTAGTCCTTTTAAAGTCACACTTCACTAAAAATCTATCTTGTGATAGAACACTCACCCTGTAGAGTTGAAAGGAGGGTGTAAAAAGTTTCTAGCTCACTAACACACTTAACAGGGTTGTGCATCAGGACTGGGACAGAAGTCTTTAGTTGCATTTTGGTGAAAATATAAGTGTTTGGAACATTCTCAGTATCCAGAAAATTCATAGACAACTATTTTGATAACTGTTTAATCATTTAAGTCATTAATCAATGTCAAAATGCTGCTTTTCTATCATTGCAAATTAAAAATATATTTTGACTTTGGACATTGACTTGATTTGGGAATTCTAATGATTGTTTTCTGACAATTGTCTGACTAAATAAAAAATTGATTGATCAGCAAGTGTACAGATCAGACTCATCAGTGTCTGTTGCCACACTGTACACAGGTGTGCTGCAAAGATGATGATTATGCTGCAGTTGTGGTTTTGAAAAGTTTCTGTGCACGTTTTGCTAAATTTTTCCACAGTGGAAACCCATCACCAGTTATTGAAAAGTGTCCTCTGTGGAACAAGCTAACCTTGGCGATGACATGAATCACCACAAAACATCACAGGAAGAGAGTTAAGTAGCCCGGCTTTATTTTGTGTAAAACTGCTCGTACGGAGAGATGTGTTTGTGTTCGGTCCCCCTCCATCTTGTTATGGGAGGTGTGCGTCATGGCAGTGAGGCACATGTTGCCAAAACAGAGGCTTGCTGGGCCGTGTGGTGGAAAGCTGCCACCGTCAAACACGACAACACAGAATAATCGAGCGTGGATTTCACCCTCATTTATGACACCAGACACACATTTTAATCTCGTCACGCAACTTCCAGCTTTCCTGTATCTCTCACACAATCTCACTCTCATTCACCGTTCATTTCCATCTCACTTGATCGTCTGCTTCCTCTATCCTGTTTTCTTCCGTATTCATCCTCATTCCTTGACAGTGACATTACCTTCCCTTCTCTCCTCCTCTCCTCTCCATCATCAGGGTGCGTCATAACTGAAGTAATGTTATTATCCTTTTGTTTGCTGACTTGTTTATCTTTTCCTCAGCTGATCTCTCTCTTTCTCTCTTTATTGGAAGGGAACATCCACAGGGCTTCCTTTGACTCCCCTGTCTCCTCCCGTCTCTCTCCTGGGTGAGGTGTGGAGGCCTGGGGCTCCATGTTGCTGTGAACCCTGCTGCCTCTGCCTGCCTGACACCTGCTACCAGCCTTGCAGGGCCGCCCGAGGTGGGTCACACAGAGAACCACAACAGAGAGCAGACACCAGATGTTGCCATGACCAAGCCTATGCCCAAGTCCTGTGGCATTAAAGCCTTTAAACTGGGAAAAACCCTTTACATTCATGGCATGCAGACATTTGTATTGCATTTGTAACTCAGTGGTTTGGCTGGTTAAGTTATGTGCAATGACAACAGATTCTACATTAGACAGGTCTACAGGAAAATCTTTTTTTGATAACTATTTTGATGTTTAATGTAATTTCCAAGCAAAAATGGCCAAATATTCAAAGTCAAAGCTTTACAATTATAAATATGTGCTGTGTTTCTCCGTTTTATAAGTTGTGAACTGAATTTCTTTCAGTTTGGACTGCTGGTCAGAGTTACACATCTTTTGAGGTATTTTACGTCATTCTGGTTGAAGTGATGTCAAAGTTTGAGTCATTGCTCTTTTTATGGTAAATACACCTCTGCTTCTTTTAATAAACATCTGAAGAAAAACATTTCTCAGCTACACATCAAGCACACGTTACCAAAGCAATGTATGTAATGTCCCAGACCTTTGAAGCTTTATCTACTGTTTTTGATGTGTGTAGTGAAAACTATGGGGGAAAAAAGCAAAAACCCAAAAGTGGTCGGGGCTTTTCCCGTCTGATAAGGTGTCACTGAAAAATGCAGTTGCAGGATCATCGAAGAAAAGATTAAAAACTCCAGTTTTATTTGTTCAGATGGAGATAAAATCAGCAACAGCGAGATAAATGGAAGGTAAAATGATTGTGCGGGATAATTGAGGTCACGGAGAAGCATAATCTGATGATCTATTTATCTGAATGTGTGTAGTACATGCTGTGTGTGTGTGTGTGTGTTTATGTGTGTGTATGTATGTGTGTGGGTGTAGATGACCTACTAACGTCATCACGTCATCATCATGGTGGTCTTGTGAAATGCCAAAACATGAGCTCTTTAACCAGTAAAAAGACACGAGTCAACCTCCCACAGGTTTTAAAGTAGACGGACCAACGACAGAACAATGAAACCAGCTTAAATAAATATTAAAAATAAAAAAACTTTCTGTCTTTTATGCAAATGTACGCACACTAAGTGATGATGGCGGGGACGTGCTGCTGTATGACATTGGCAATGCCAGATGACATAAACACACAGTAGTTCTAGTAATTTTCCAGCCTTAAAACCACCCCACTCTCCCTGAGTTACATAATATATATGTGACTTCCTCATTGACGGCAACAGTGGGGCACAGCGTGTGAGATTACTCCCGCTACACTTTATTCCTCCCACCCTCCCTCCTCTACTTCGCTAAACCCCCTGCCCCCAATCTCTCAAACTCTGTCCTCCGCTGGCAACCATTTTTGCACCAAGATCAGTCAAGCTGCTGTGGACTTGCACTGAGGGGGCTGCAGCGTTGGCCTTTCAGTGGCTCCACAGGTGTGCGCCTGCAGGCTTCCCCGAGAGGCAGAAGCGCCTCACTAGGTTTTACACATAGCTTTGCATCTCAGTAAAAACATTGGCTAATGGATCGTAACAGAGAATGGAGATGCATCGGTTTATCTAAAGCCGATGATTTCATTTGAATAATGTGCTGACTGTGCATAGTGTGACAGATAGAAGATGTAGAGAGAGATGAACCCTGTAGAGTCACTGAATGGTGGGATAGCCGACTGCTTGAACTAAATTAGTTAGAATACTGCTTTCTTATTTTTTTTTATTAAACGATCATGTTTTTATAATCCCTACTTTCATTGATTTGTTGATGTCTTTAAACCTCCATAAAGCTCTTTTGAAGTAGGTGTTGAGACGTGCCATATAAATAAAAATCTAATAAACGAGTTGTATTTTTCTAAGTATTTTCAAAATGTAAATTGAAGCAAGGAGGCTTAGTTGCCAGGACGCTAAAATGCGACTCCATTGCCTCACTCTGTGCTGTGTGGGGCACGAGTCATGGGTAAATGTTGACTTTGCACATACGTATATGTATATGTGCACAGGTATGTGTGTGTTGGCTCAGCGCAGTCTTTCGAAGCAGCCTGGGTGCAGATCGGCTGATATGGGTCTGCTCCCCAGAGGCTGTCCTCTAAGCTGGTGCTCTCATGGCTGGGCCTATAAAAAGCAGGAATAGTACAGCATAAACTAGATCGGAGGGGTCTCTGGGGGCTCTCTGGGATGAGACAGAAAGCCTCTAAAAGCGCTAACAGTCGAGCTTCTCGGGGAGAGTCAGCTGTGCATATCTGGCCTCAACGCATTGACAACATAGACAGAAACACACCTCCGATGTCCTCGCCTGTCAGCTTACATCTCTTCTGTCCAGTAGCACCTTACATCGGGCCGTCCTATTAAGCAGTGTGTGTCAACTCCCTCTGATAGAGGTGGGAGCATCACTCAGGTCCATTTGAAGCTTTTCTGACTCCCGCTCGCTCCCGCATGGCCCAGCTGTAACCCAGCTCGGATGGATAGATATGGATTTGTACAACATTGATTTGCAGTTATGGGATCTGCCCACAGGCGCATGCCACTGCATCACTCAGAAACAAGAACTCATGTATGTGCATGGCATACAGCAATACAGCACACCAATAGGAACAAAGTCAAAATGTTCAGCCAGAAATTATGGGGAGTATTCATTGGAAATTTGTAAAGTGTTTCCCCCGTTGAATGTTGTTTTCACTGGTGTCGTTCTGCTGTTCTTCCCAGTGAAGATGGGTTTTTTTTGCATTTCTCCTTCTTACCTCCTCAGGTACGTCTACTGAACACAAAGTTCCCCCTCTTGCTTCTTCGTCTCGGCTCTCTCCGTCTCTGGGTGAGAGGTGCTCTGCTGCAGTTTGATTCCTCTGCTGGGACCTTTAACTCCGAGGGCAACTCAATTAAACAAAGTCGTCATGTCGCCTTTTCCCCACTGAACCCTCCACCCCTTGTGAGCCTTTCAAAACGAAGTGGCAGAACCCCATGTGGTGCTCTAAGTGCAATCTAGCAAAGAGTTCAATGACATAATAAGGTGAAAGATGACCCCTCTCAGTATGAGCCGAGTGATTCTTTTCCCATTTGTATATTTCTAGTGCAGATACATTTTTGACCAGTAAAACATGTTTTATGGATTTATTTGTTGGATATGTTTTGTAAGTTTAATAACAAATGGCAACTATTACTAAAATGTTTAAACTCTTAAACAATCTGTTTTTGCTAATAATGCAAGACAGCAATGGCTGGTAGTTAGTAAAAAAATCAGGTTTAGCAAATTCAAGATAAAGATGTCTTCTCTTATCTTTTTAGATTTTGTTGGTGAAAGGCTAAAAGATAAGACAGCAAACAGATTTTGAGCTCCAAGATGTGAAATATCAGCATGGTTAATTGACATCATCATCTATGTCTCTTTTTGTTTGTGAGCATATCCACACTGGAATTTAGGGAATTTGTTTTTTATAAAAATAATTGGACCCACGGTTTCCTGTCGTCAGGATTACACGTAAAACCTAAATACCAGGCCACCCTGTTCATTCCTGACAATGATGTCAACTGTTTCTATAAGCATGACAAATACACAACCAAAGGCCAGTGATCAGATCTATCATGACAAACAGCTCAGTCAGACACATTCAGGCTATACCCACTCATCACTAATAGACATCGCTGCCAGGCAGCTTCAACAAGGCTTCACTGAGTGACACACGCTTGCAGAGTTTCCAGCTGTTTCAAAGAGGGTCAAGGACGTAGCGCCGCAAATTACAACCCCAACTGCCGCCCAGTGAGGACTGAGGTGTGTCAAATGTGCATGGTGTGCTCATTCCTATTCAAATGAACAGCATCATTGAATTCCCATAAGTCTAAGAGGCTGCTGCATGTCGCTTCTCAACATTCACTTAACACTTTTGCGGTGACCTTTGGCCCCACCACTAGCTAACTGAATAAACAGATGGGCTGGAGATAGCATCTGGAAGGGCTCTCCAATGACCCCCAAATAGGAAATGTAATTACGCTGCACCCACTGGCAAAATGATATCATACTCAGAGAACCCAACCACCCCCCACCCCCACTCCCTTCTCTACTCTCTTCTCCTTTGTCTCACAGTACCCCGCCAGTGTTTATGTAATTAGCTGCTGGTGGCTGTTTGGCCTGTTGTTCCAGAGACGTTTGGAAGAATGCTTTACCATCACAGCACAACGGAGATAATGTGCCAATGGCTGATGAGTGTTAGGAAGCCACCTGCCAGGCCACAGCGCACACAGGAGCAACACACAGGGCGATGCGACAACAGGGGAGGTGCCACAGAGACGATGGCACCAGCCTTCAAACACCAGGATAATTCTGCCTTTCTTGTACATGCATTCAGATTCAGTGGTGTCACATTGCTTAGCTGACAAAGACCAGTTCCGGAGGTCAACAGGGAGATACAAACAAACAATAGAGTAGCTATAGTTACTCATCTGCAATGTCATATGTACCCGCAGGTGATAAATGGAAAAAAAGGTTACTGCTGATGGTTGCTTTGCAGCTAACAGGTCATTGCTTGGATGCAATGGTATTTATAAACTCACCTAACTGTAATATTCTAACTTCATTTAAGATTGCAATCTAGATTTGTTTTATTAAGTTGAAATGATTCAAAACCTCTACAAACATCTTCATTTATCATTTGATTGCGTACATTCCAAATGTTCGTTTTGTTTCTGTGATATTTGTGCATAACCTTGTTTCTGCTTTGAGCCTTTCCCCCCTAAACATATTGAAGATGACCTGGTGTGCAGCACTGCAAGCTCATTAAGTTGCAAGCAGATAAACATTAAAGAATGTCCCAACCGCTGTGACGAAAATCAGAGATTACAACTTGCACAACAGCAATAACATAATGCCATGTCTTCTCTGTGTTGATGAAACAGAGATCACGACCAATCCCACTTGTTTAGAGTCATCTCAATGTGCCTGCATCAGTCTGACCATTCTGTGGCTCGATCCAGATTCTAACACAGTTACAATGAACATACTGATGTCTGACGACATTTGGTGACAAGTCAGCTCCAAATCCTGTCCAGCCCTTATCCCCACCCCCATTTCTCTCCCCCACTGTGCCATCGTTGACTTTCTAATCCTCTCCCTCTGCTCTCATCATAGATATGATTGCTGCTGTTGTTGCTATAGCTAGGGATCAAGTGCTTCAGATGCATTTTGATTTTCCTGCACCGTCACAGATTGAAAAAAAGATGCAGAGAGAATAATTATTAGAGATGAATGAATGCACATTAGGGGCCTGTTTCTCTTCATGCTCCAATGACAGCCTGACTTGGTTTGATTAACGATGATCCCTGAAGCGACAAGTGAGTGACTGAGAGGGATAATGGCAGCAGCTGACAAACAGGATTTGTTGACCATAACGTGAAAAACTAAGAAGGCATGTTGCAGCATTTTAGGCCTCCATCAGGTTGTGTACAGTACCTGTGCATGCCTGAGGTGCAGCTGGCACTATGGCACATTTTCAGCTCACTGTGTACAGTGTCATCAGGCAACAAATCGCACATCCATGCGCACAAGTGCCAACATAAGATGAGAGATTGTTCAGTTACAATCATTACGATTTTCAGAATAAAATATAAATTATTAAATAGAATAAACAGTCCCTTGTGCACAGAAGCTACTCTGCTCGAACAAAGTGGAAAAGGAACATGAAGGGAAACTGTGTGCTAAAGTGCTGTAAACAAATACAGGCAATGAAAATGTTTCTGCAGTCATTAACTAATCAAAACGCCTGAACTGTCAAAAACAGGGAGGAACAAACACATTGCAACAGAAGACAGAGACCCATTGATTGTCTCCAAACTGTAATTACAGCCCACTTTTTCAGTTTCCAGCAAGGCATCTTTTAAAAATAATTTCTTTCCCAATTAGTTTTTGCCACAATAAACACCAACAAACTGCTTTGAGGAGGCAACTTTGACAGGAACTTAAACATTTATTTTCATAAAACTGACAGATCACGTCACAGGGCAAACTGCGTCAGACCACTACAGTGACATTCCTGACTGACTGTCCACATGCAAGGAAAAGATCACTGCACCCTCTTGCCCATTCCCAGCATGCTTTCCAACAAGATGTTCTTTCTGGGAGTGCATGTTGACAGTCCCCACACACTGCTAATGTTTACCCACAAACACGGGCTGCATCAAAGGTCGCTGTTCGACGTTTAACCCAGAGACTGGACTAGGGAGGATGACGGGGAAGGGCGGAAGGGGGTGGGGGTATCTATGTCTATGTCCTCCATAGACACTTTAGGTTTAATGTAGAATAATGTGTATGTTTGCCATTGGAACGCTTTGTTCTGATTTTCCCTATCCTATGATATTCCCTTTCCTGTCAATTCAAAGGATCAACATGAGCTGACCAAGTTAGATCGAGTTGAGAGAGGAGAGACATAAAGAGATGTCTGCTTGTTGAGTCCACATGGAGGCAGACTTGAAGGGAATCAGGGATGCAGCGTCTGCACCATGACCCTAATCTCTGTCCATTATGCACATTACCCTACATCACTTGGAAAGCATGCAGGATTGGAGAGTGTGGGTGTGTATGGAGTGAGGCTAGGGGTGGTAAATACAGCCATGTGCTTTCTCTGTGTTGTTGCGGGAAACCACAAATTTGCACATGGTCAGTTAATGTGAAGAATGCTCATCTTAAAAATTGTTTATTTAAAGAGGATTTCATGAAGATACTAGGAAAGTGCGGAACATAACTGCAGCTTAGAGGATGGAAAACATGAAAGGAAATATTATGAGGACAATGTGTGGCAAATTCTGGTCTGGACGCCTGAGAACTTGAAAGAAGACCTTCACTTGGAAGGGCTTACACAGTAGATATAATCTAGTTATACTAACTTGTGTTTTCTGAGAACAAGTGGAGTGTTCACAGTGAAGTGAGACAGCTTGGCTTGTGTCCCAATTTTATTTTCCTCAAGTGACATTCAGGTTGCCATGCCTAAAATCAAGACAATCTGCATGGCGAAATACCAATAGGAGTAAATACAAAAATGTTGGGTTTTTTGTTGTTATTTGTTTAACCTGTTTTTATAGTATAAAGTAGAATATATATCTTCAGAATAAACATTCACAAACAGGTGAGACGTGTCTGGTTAGAATATCTTACACCTTTGATGCATGTACAAATAGCTGCTGTTTTCTGCCACAATGTACAATATTTCACTGAGTGGGAGGTATTAAGCTTTAACACCCAGCCCTTCAAAGAGCATTCACACAAACACAAACATGTAACAGCACCAATGCAAACAACCTAACAGACAGACAGAGCTGTCCATTAAAGTTGACCTTTTATATGCCAACTGTGGGGGAGCTTTGGGCAACATAGTTGTGCAGCCCGTATCCATAGTAACACAGTTCTGGCAGTTCGGTCGATAGTGTTTTTGGGGGTTTAAATGCCATCAGAAAGAACAGTAAGGAGTAACCGGTTGTAAACAAGAACAAGGATGGTATAGTCATCGAAGTAATTGCTGTAGGCGGGGAAGGGAATGCAATGAGCCTCGTTAACTGTTACCTCTGCCCACCCACACTTCCTCCCATCAGCCTCAAGAAGATGCTATCTGCTTTTAAACACACACAAACAAGTCCTCTCCTGAACGCCCTTCAGTTTCAGTGCATTTGTTGTTTGCTTTGTTTTGACAAATCTGTCATGCAGAATCCATTCGACAACAAACCTGAGGCTTTATGTGTTTTATGCTCTTGTAACATCTACATGACATAAGTGTTTGAATAAATTGGCGTCTGGAACAGAAACACCTTGCTCTCACAACAACATTAGCACACGTGAAGGTAAAGGCCAGGGCCGACCTGCTGGAGGAGAGCCAGCCAACAATCCTAAATATAGCTGATCACTGTTTGACCATAATGTGATTGAGCAATAAGGTCCTCCCTAAAACAGGAGGAAGTGAGATTTTTTTAATAAAGGAACAGCTCACATATGGTATTATTGATATCCTGTGGTTTTGTTGGAAGAGATGATAGGGATCAAAGCGTCATGACATGAGATATGGGCATGAGAGAGAGAGAAAATAAGAGGGGGAGGAGGAGAGCAAGTGTTTATGTGTAAATGTGAGTGGATGTCTTGTGAAGTATTGCAAAACATTTCCAGTTTAGCAAGCTATTTAGTCTATAGTTAAGTATTTAAAACTTTAGATGAGACAATTTGTTTTGTTATCATCAGATTATCACACATTGTTGCACTGTCTAAAAAGAAACTTGTTATGAGAGAATATCGTGATCAGTCAGGGTGAAGATGGATCTTGACTGCAGGTCAATCTAGTTCATTAAAAGGCTCTTTCATGCAAGCTGCAAAACAAGGACAGTTACTGAGGGGTCTGACCTCAGACAGGTGAACCCAGAGATTAGGTAGTCCATCTTTCTCTCTCTGCTTTCCTTCATATAGCACATCTCTCTCTTGCTTTCGTGCCTCATCTCTCCTGGAGCTCTCAGGAGGTATGAGCCATTGGCCTCGATCTACCTCGGCACCAAATGGTTTCTACTTTGGCCCACTTTCCCCTGCTCTAAAATAAGAACCACCAGCATTTGAGCCAAAAAAGAAAGATCAGAGTTGTCCAGTCAAAAATGAGCATAAACATTTCTTGAATGATACAGGCCATGCTGAGTCAGGCATAAGACATTTCTGTGGAAAAGTAAGATTGAACGATTGTGGTAACAAACAAGATAATTACTTTCTTGTCAATGTCACATAGTTGAACAGGTCAAAGTTACTGATCTCATGAGGAAATGAAGAGAGGGAAATGTCATCATCATTTCTCAAATGTGTGGCAGACAGACCCAGCAAAACCAGCCCTGCATGAGGAACTTGCCAAAAATGAATTATAGCAGAGAGAAAAGGTAATGTATGATGTTCTAAAGTGGAGACATTTGTCCAGTAACGGTACAGCCCTTCATAGCTACACTAAACAATGCTTCCCCTCCTGTGAATGGGGAAATGAGTCATTGCAAAATTCAACTGTGAAACACTTAAAATTTAAATGAAACACAAAAACAACTTTGAGATAATGCTAAAGTGGAATTCTCAAACACAAAATTGATCTTTCCTCGGGTCACACATCTATCTGCCCACCGCCCGCTCACCATCTCCACTTGCCGAGGGTCAAGGTTGGTGGGTGCAGAGGCCGGCACAGCAAACTGGATTTTCTTTCTCTCCTTGGACTCCCCATCGACCTCAGTTGACATGGAGGGCTCCATGGCTCTGGATTCTGGGTGTCTGACTCCCAGAAGGAGGCGGCGGCTGCCGAAAATCACTAGAACCTCCCTGGAGAAACCTCCCACTGCTGGGTAGTCCCACTCCTGAAGACTTGTCTTCTCTCTCCTGCCTCACTCCTGCACACCCTGGCTTCCTTCTTCTCTTAGAAAAACAATCAACTGAAAAAACACTCTCTTTTTCACCTCCTGTCCTCTTTCCCTCTCCTGCACTTGCTAATATCCCCCTCTACCTCTTCTGTTCTCTCTCTTTCACTCTTTCTCCCCTCCCAAACAACCTGTGCTGCTGGAGTGAATGAGGCAAGTCCTTAGATCCGACTGTGAGGGAGAGAAGTGGGTGGGCAGAGGGTGGAGGGGAGGGGCCAAGGTCCAAAAGAAGGTGGAGATATTAAGAGGGAGGGGAGGAGACAGAGCAACCAGGGGAGGAGAGGAAAGAGGATGTAACAGGGCTGGAGGGGGAGTGGCTGTGTTTTTCTATCCATCTAAGCTGAGGATGATTTGTAATCAGAAAAAAAATTTATAATCTCATCACATCAGCTGAGCCTCTTTTGGCCTCTATTTGTGAATGAGAGATTTATGCTTAGAGAGGGAGGGAGCAGGGAGTACAAGGAGGGATAAACAAGAAGAGAGATGTGTTGAGTAGGCAGGGGGAACGTACATGGGGATCCAACAGCTAAGCCCATGCTACTGACATCACACGCATTTATTAGGCTGGGTGGTGTTATATGTGATGCGAATGATTTTCAATGAGAGTCCATCATAGTTACAGTGAAATGCTCGGGTTGTCCATTTTTCTTTCATAGTGTAGAGATTCATTAATACCTGAGAAAATCCCTTTAAAATGTTTTTAACAGCATGTATAAATCAAATTAGATGCTCAATTATAATAATAAAAAAATGCAATAACAAAAGGACATAAAATGTGTCAGAACCTTGTGTTTTCCGAGTGCAGCATGAATGAGCGGAATAAGAGGAAATGGCACATCAGGATCTTTAAATGAAAATTACAGACAGACGATGGATGTAGAGGCAAAGGAAGAGAGTAGCACGATTGCTGATGGCTAACTAAAGGGAGCGAGAAGGGCAGTTGCAATGCTATTTTCTTGCTGTTATTTCACTCACATGGCAGGGGGATTTGGACAGTGAAGAGCAGTGGATTTGGCCTCAGGGCAGAGTTGAGCTTTGGCATGGACTGAAATGAAAGGGATAGCTGTTGGAGTGGTGGTGGTGGTGGTGAGGAGGAGAAAGAGGAGGAAGAAGAGTGAGGTGGTTGGTGGGCAGAACAGAGAAGAAGGTCAAGGTGTATATGGCACGCTAGGAGCACCACTGCCGTCCACACAGTCCAGAAACACATTAAACAGTCAACAGTGTTTATCCCTCCGGTCAGAGCAGGCCGAACATGCCAGCGAGGTATTTATTCACTGTTGCAGTGTGGGGGGTGGACAAGAGGGGTGGGTGGGGGGGTTGAAGTATAAAGGGTTTGTCTGGGTGTTTGACCCTGCTACAAAGCCACTCTTGTGTAAAGCAAAGCACCACCTCCACATGCATGCAGGTGGCAACTCATTATTGCATCTCTTCATATACACAAAGTCTGAAAGTTCGCAATTTAAGTTAATGACAAGCCTGAAAAAATACAGACTGTCCAAGTAGTTCAATCTTTCTGAAGAAATTAAACCTTTTTCAACCACTTGTTGCCATTTGATTTTCTTCCAGCGTGGTTACATAACTTAGGCAGTAATTGCACAATATTTCAGGAGGAATGTGTAATAGGCTCTGTTTATGAGACCGGCTCACTCCAAGCCACAGAATTCAGGCAACCAGTGAATAAGCAATTGTCATATAATTGTCACACAACTATTGAACTGAGAAATATTTTTAATTTAAAGCCTAGCCAATCAGTAAGTGATGAGTAGCCTTATTTTCTGAAAGACAGGCCTCATTGGGTCACTGTGCCTGAGCAAGATAAACACAGGTGCACCCCAGCACCTTTGCTCTTCATCTGAACAAAGAAGATACTGATTCAGGATTGAATGTACAAATATGCTGAACTCTTGTTTGGTTTGAGGGCACTGCACATAGAGAGCTCTGATACTAACAGCATGGGAAGGTGCACTGCGTCAGGTCAGCACTGTGGTCATTAATGTCAGCAAGAGAAAAGGCTGAAGATCACTTGAACTGGTTCATAAGACATTATAGGAAAAAGTCTTGCCTTACTCTGCTGTACCATTCTTTAGCCTAAACACTAGGGAATATTGACAACAATTGTGAAGAACTCCAATAACGGGGCATACCACAAGAGCAAATATAATATCTATGAGGCTAAAACCAAACCTAGCATCACTGATGGGTGTGGTCAGCGAGTACACTTGTACATCCCTGCAGCAAGGTGAGAAGTTAAACATCATTTTCAGCAGACATCTTTAATGTGTTCTATCTGCCATTTTCTTGCAGAATTATCACACTTTTATTGGTAAATTGCTTCTGTGTATTGTCTATTTAAGGCCCATGGAAAATGCCCACGTTTGGACGATTAAGTAGGAACTATATTTTATTCAACTTTGTTTGTATCACTGTAATGAAAGAGTCTGCGTGCAACCCCAATGAGAAAAACTTGGAGGACAAACACAGATAAAACTGAAAAGAAATGAATGAATGAAATGAAAATATTAAAAGACAAACTAAACAAACAAGTGCATGGCTGGCACAGTAAACATGAATTTGATGATCAGCTGTGATTCGAGTCTCCAATATGAAATGAGGCCTTTAATCTCCAAAAATAATCACAATTCTCTGGCAAAACAACATGTGCTTTTCAGCCTTGGTTTGCAGATTTTGTGAGGAAAGTAACTGCAAATAAGCACAAAGATGTTTATTTAGAGTCTAGTAAGTCAAATAAGGACATGATTACAAAAAGATAATAAAAATAAAATCGGTGACCTAATTACAGTTGGTCAAAAAAGAGGGTGTTACCATGGTACATAAACCTCAGAGACAACATGAACTTGTAAGCTATGTGCTGCACTGCACTGTAATTTACATATAAGAACATAGTTCACTTTAACCAAGTTTGATGCACATAAAACAAATAAGAGAAAAGGATATTAGCACATGTGGAAAACTTACACAGTAAGTGACTATAACCATTTATTGTATTTTACTAAAGGTTGACTCAGAACAGAGACACCATGCTGCATAACACATACTGACTGGATTAGAGCACCAGAAAATCCGATTTACGGCACCACTAAATCAGATTCTTTAAAATTCAGACGATACATTCTGTTATTCTGCAAATCCAACAATATTTACTCCCGGGGGGGAACGCTGCCCTGTCAGCTCGTCACATGCAGCTCCACAACAGCAGTTGGGGTTAGGTTAGATTAAAATGTGAAGCTGTTTGGCTTTGTGCAATATGGAGAAGGTAAACACTTTGACAAACATCACTATGTTAAAGCAGTAAACAGTGAAAATGTATAAAATGAACCGCCTCCCGTTCTGCTGTATGGATTACTAGTGAGCCAAATTGTCAGGTAGCTTTCAAATCTATGAACACAGAAGTGTCAGAGCAGCCAGGCATTGTAAAATCCTCTGGCCGTCTGTCATATTAACAAAATTACTCCACATTGCTGACACACTGACAAGTAGAACAACTTGCTCTAATTGGAAACCACATGGATATTTCTTCAGTATATGAACACATTTGCGCATTAATGGATTAACAGGGAAAATCACCTCAAAGAAAAACGTCTCTATTCTGTCAGTTTTTATTTTCTGTGTGTACCTCAACTGATCTCGATATTTCCAATGTCCTGATTCTGTTCCACTTTAATTAGTTTGTTAGCATTTGATCTGTTATTTGGATATTGTTACATAACAGCCACTTGCCTCTTTACAGTGTTTGTGGGTTTGAATACCCCTGGGGGGGGGGGGTATCTGAATTTGTTTATACCTCTAATTAAGCCTGATATGTCACTTGCTGTGCTCGTGATGCTGTGTTGTGTATTTACAGACACTGGCTAAACCCATCTTGTATGTGTCTGCTTCTATTTTTATTGTACATCACTGTGTTCATACATTTTGTTTCAGGCATGTCATTAAATCACAGTGCTGGCAGAACCAGAGGAAAAACCTCTGGGAAGTATATTGGAGGTGTTTACATGTGACATATGCACTGTACACACACACACACACACACACACACACACACACACACACTGGAGACACTCCAAGCAAGCTCCAAAGATAGATTAGGAAAAAGTGTGTAATAATATCTGCTCCTAAACAGAGATATTTGTACCATGTGACAGTCAGTGGAGCAAGAGCTGACAAAAACCTCCCTGTTATGAAAGTAATTCACAGTCCCCCCAGACCTCCTACAGATGATACCTGACCTGCTATAAAGACCAAATGCATTCTGGGTGTGTATTCTGAATGAAACAAAAATTAAAAGGGACAAGCTGGTATTGAAAAAAACAACAAAGAGACGGAGACAAACATTTTACAAATATCATCACTTGAGTCCACTCTATTCCTGCAGGTACTCCAGCAGTAATAAGCTGATACCTTCACAGGGGATTTCAGGGACAAACATCAGTGTAAAAGGTGAGATATTCCATTAATCAGGATCACAGAGAGGCTTTGTGCCGTCATAGCAGGTGTCCTGGTAATTCTGTTGAGGGGCACAGCGAGGCACTGCCTGTCGGTCAACACCTCACTAGACTCCTCACTCATCCCCCTCCATCTGGTTATATAACATACCATCACACAATAAACAGGTCGCATTCACAGTCACAGTCATAGTAACATACACCTGGGAAAGCTGCACTTTCCGGCAGTTTCTGTACCAGCATTGTGTTGATGATGAAAGAGGCGCGTGCACCATCTGCTGTCCTGTTGGTGTAATTATTATAATATTTCATTTGACTGATTGTTTTCTTCCCTTTGCCCATATCAAGAGGTCAGACACGACTACATTTTGTGGTTTCCTAAAACTCGTCATATTTTTTCTTGAAGGCATATTATTGATTACTGTTTTTTGCTCTTTATTAAACCCTCTTTCTTGTCCTTGTAATACTTATGTACATGTATAAATGAATGTTTTTGTTTATTCATTTATTCTTTTTTGCATGTTCATATTTGATTCGGACAATAAAGAACTTTGTAACCCAGTGCTATAAAGATTCACATACTATTGCAGCAGTGCGTTTCACTTTAAGCCAGGTTGATTTAAAGGAGGCTTTGTTCAACCACTAGGTACCCTCTGTGGAAGACCTGGTCCAAAATGGTGCACTGTGCACTGCACATGAAAATACAACAGAAAAACAGGGGGACAGAAAGGGGATTACCTCCTCAGCTTGTTATCATTGCAATGTCAGACGCCAAGGAACCAAAATCCATCTGGAATGTGTTGAGACAACACAGCAGACGATGGGATAATCCCTAAAAATTTAGAGAGAGAATCACAGTAATAGGGAGAAAAGAGATATGAGAAAAGAAACCCAGAGCAATGGATAAGATAAGATAGGTATTTAGAAATGTGTCTACTAGTTTAGCATCAGTGTGGAGAGTTGAACAGAAAATAAAAGTGTGGTTCCCAAGCTTGGGTCTTAAGGCCACCAGAAGAGGTTGTTGTAAGGGTCCAAATGTGGTCCCCTGCAAAGTGAACAGCTATTCTCTCTCTCTGTACACCTTCAGCTAAGATAGACAACAAAATATATCAGAGACGTGCGACTGTAACAAATCCTAACATGTAAAAGACTATTATTTGGCAGTCAGGTGCTCTAACAGTAAGGGGGGAGAGTATAAAAAATACTCTATCACCAAAGATGTTTTGCTTTACTTCTTCAAAATTGGATGCAGTAGTTTTACTAACAATTTCTTTATTTGGTACGATTTCAGTTGTTACATGTTTATTTTGGACAGTTTCATGTTAAACAGTTTTACTGTCAACTCAAAACAAAACATTTTTGAGTGACTTTTTGAAGTGTAAGTACAGACTATACACTGAGTGTACACCCACTGAATGGTTGTATGGAAATGATAAAGGGGACAGTTTTAAATACATT
Source organism: Nannoperca australis (assembly GCA_036023655.1). Lineage (NCBI taxonomy): Eukaryota > Metazoa > Chordata > Actinopteri > Centrarchiformes > Percichthyidae > Nannoperca > Nannoperca australis. Next base: position 6,498 of record JAVQJD010059899.1, on the reverse strand, counting down.
CCAGTAGATGGCAGCCTTTAGTTACATTTAGCCTTTAGAAAGGCTCATGCATGCATATCAACTGGAAAGAGCTTCTCCAATGTGGTTTGAAATTGAAACTGAGGAGCTCATTTAGGATGAAAGCAAATTTAAAATGTGTCACCGCTGAGGGACATCGAATAGATGTACCAATCACTATCAACAGGATCTGTCAGAATGCAAACACACGTACTACGGAGACAAAGAGAAACTCTTCTGATAGATAAGTGAGACCCAAGAAGGTGAGATTCCTGAAAAGGTAAGGATGGTTTGATGACTAGAAGACATTTTTAAACTTTGATTCAGAGATTTCTGTGAGGTAGCCCTGGGTAAATAAAACAAACAGCAGACAGAACAACAAAGATAGACATGACAAAAGACAACAGAGGTATGAGTGTTTGTGTGAGGGACAATATATGTGTGTGTACATGTGTGGGTGGGTGGGTGTGAGGAGTAAAGTAGGGTGGGGTGTTGGAGATGTAGCAGGTGGAAGACATGGTGGAGGCAGAGACGGAGGAGGACGTGGCAGTAGGGCAGTGATTTAATTAGCACCCTCTACCCCCTCCAGCCCTTCACTCATAGCATCAATAATGCATGGCCCCTTGTTTCCACTGCCATAATTAATCCTCTCTTACTATAATTAAAAGCCAAAAATCCCACAAGATGGTTCAGCTTGGCCAGGCATGGGTTGGGTTGGCACGGGAACTGATAAAAAACTCCAGAGCTTCACACACACCCTGTGGACCGACAGATCGACAGACAGACAGACAGACATGTTGACAGAGATCAATAGTCAACTCAACTCCAACACAAGCGGATTGAATGAAGCATGAAGGCAAGCTGAAATACATGGAAATGTGACATGCAGGCAAATTAAGTTAATGAATTTGACAGACTGACGACATCCTTGAAAATGTGTTTTCCTGCATCGTGTTTGTGAATGAGTGAGAAAGTAAGGGAAGAGCAAGCCAAGCACAAATCTACCAACCCCATTTCCACTCCCTAGGAAGGAGGACACACGTACAATTCACACCCACACCCACACCCACACACACACACACACACACATACTTACACAGGCATCCTGCTCCCAGATGAGGTTTGTCTCTGCTGCAGCCAAGCCAGACACGAAAGAGAGGTGGAGCTTTTTGATGCTGCAATTAGGACCACACTGTCTGGGCGAGCAAACAAGAATGAATATTTCAGTCCGGAGATCTCCATGGGTACCTATGGCGGGGGCCTGGCACACCTACAGGCACACACACACACAGACACCCACACACATAGACAGATACACAACTTACCTCGGCTGCCAGAATCATTCACCTCCCAATCACGGATTCCACAATTATCAGTATCACTGCGAAACCGATGCCAACTGTTATGCTCATTGAACTATTGTACAAGGTTTACAATATCAGTATAAATATGCATCAGTGGAAGCAATCATATTATGTGGCTGATGGTTTCTCCTTTGTGAAAATGAGTGCAACGAGCATCCAAGCTTGGCCACATGCCAGGAAACAACACAGTTGGTAGAGCAGAGGTCACATCTTATATGCAACCTAGATTTCTTCTCCTCTCTCTCTACCTTTCTCACTTCCTTTTTCAGACAGAGTACTCACCTCGTTCAGTCACCTCTTCGAGCTCTTCAGCATTTTTAAACGGTGCTTCACTTCAGAAGCTCCAGTGTGCACATCCTCTTCATAGCACACTCCGAGCCACACACAGGACTTGTACAAAAGGAGCACTCCCTCTGGTGTGGGTTCATTGTCGATGCTCCATGCAGCCCTCCTCCTGCCCCGCCGTCCTCGGCCCCATCTCCACTTGATTTATTGCTCTAAAATACCACTGCACTAATTAGTCAAGTAATTAATTAATAGGCATTTGCATTTGTGCATATGCAATTAGGGGGTTGGAGAGAGGAGAGTGCAGATGGGGTCCGGGAGTCTTGTGGGGGTGTGTGTGTGTGTGTGTGTGTGTGTGTGTGTGTGTGTGTGTGTGCTGTATTTCATATGTGCCTGCAGAAGTTTGCACTTCTTCCAGAAAGACAAGTGAAGTGCAGGTCATCACCTCACATGTCTGACAGTGAGGAAAAGGAGGAAGGGAGGGGGAAAACGACAAAGGTATGGAGGTGTGGCTTGATGACTTTGAAAGGCTATTGGGTGTCATTTGACCATAGAGGGAAAAGAGTGATGGAGAATTTGATATGTTAAAGGGAAAGGACTTCAGTTTTGCATTTTGATTACATGAATTTAGCCTATGAAAAAGCACAGCAGGCCCTTACTTAGGACTAATCCGCATACAAACACGAGGCAAAGTAATTCAAAAATTTCATAATTCCAAACAAGCTCTCCTCCGGCGTTTCTATATCAGATCAAAGCCTCCCTGATTGGAGTCGCCGCTAGCCGGCTCTGGCTAAGGCTGCCCTGTTGACATTTAGCATTTATTTTGGCAAGGTGACCTGAAGGTTGTTTGGGAATTGTTGAGATGCCCCCCCCCATGGCCGCAGCCCTTGCATCTCACCCCCTCCTCAGCAGAGGTAGGATAGGGCAGAAATTTGGCTGGTGGTGAAGCTTGATGCCACTCCACCCCACACACACTCACCCCTCCATGGTTTGGGGTAATGCCAGGTACCATCCCCATGTCCCATAAGGGATGAGACACATTAGTGAATGTGCAGCATCACGGCTCCCCAGCTACAGCTGTCACACTACTGGTGACCCCAGGGATGACCCCACAACCTCCCAAAACACCCTCAGTTGTCCCTGCATTGGAGATGTGGTGGTTATCCAGGCCCAAGGACATGATGAGCTTCTATCAGCTATTTCTCAGCTTCCAGGTCCCTGTTCCCTCAGTCCAGTGGGTGTTATTGTGCCAAGTTGGACTTGGTGGTCATCAAGCTAATTTCTCCCACATTAACTCCACTAATGTCTGCTAAATAGAGATCTCAAACCAGGAATGGACACAATGAAGTGAAGCAGACATACTGAAGGGACCAGGATGCTGGTGGCGAGGAATTTTTGAATCTACTCCACTGATGTGCCAACATGCCTTCTCCTAAATCTTGGGCACCTCTGCCAGCTCTTACCAGGACCAATTCCATGTCATCTACAACTACACCCCCCTTCCTCCTCATTTTTCATACATCCCTAGTGGGCCCTCACACCTGGGTCTCACTCTCTCTCTCTCTCCCTTCCTCTCACTGTGTCTAAATGTCTCTTTCCCTCTTTCTCTGATGCTCACCCCTGCAGGCGCCCCTCACACAGCATTGCTCTCTGGAAACACCAGCAGCAGCTCTTGCAAAACTCACACATTCGGACTCACAGCTACCAGTAAACATTTAATCTTCCACTTAACCACATGAGCACCAGTCCATACACACGTGCACACACACACACACACACACACACACACACACCACATGCAGCAGAAGCCTATGTAATATTATACCTTTTAATCTGACTCATTTGCAGCTTTGGCAAGTGGGTCATCTGCACCCGGTGTTGTGCCCACAAGAGTCAGAACAAATCACAATTGGTTTTGGTTGTCGTTCCTCTGAATACATTGAAGCATAATTTGATCCAATTAGGTAAATAAATAAACAATATGCCTTCTGTTCCACGGCCTTAATGCACTTACAATGCCTCCCCCTACCCCTGCTCTGCTTCTGAAGCAGAGATGTGGTGGAGGGTAAACCCTGCAACTAAACCCAGTTTAACCACCTTTCCTTTTCTGAAGAGTTAATTACTGTCATTTTACAATAGACTCACAGTATTATTGTATTATCTTCTTAAACTGATGATAATATATTTTTTAAAGATGTTAATTGATTAATTACTTGTGTAAATATGATTTTAAAGCAGAGCTTATTTGGCTTGGGGTCATAGCTTATTTATTGTATTGTCAGCATTGAGATATGGCGCTACATACATAAAATTTAATTGAATTGAATATTATGGCTTAGACACTTTATGGGTGACCCTGAGGAGTAATCACATTTCTATTGGGAATCAATATGTATCATTAATGCATATTTACCTCCTATAATATCACAATAATCTTTCTTATGGTGACTGCTGGGATATCTGCAGCTCTTTTCTAAATTGCATTAAATATTGACTAGTGAGTTGTGCAGGTGAATGAGAAAAGTCACAGGTTTGATTAAAAAAATAGCCTTCATCCTTCGAAACAGCAGCACAGGTCAACAATGATGAGTTTTGTTGTTCCACCATTTTATTTTCTCCCTCTCTCTTCTGTTTTTCCTCCGTTTTTTTCTGGCTGTGTGAGCTCTAGCACGGTGACAGATGGCGGAGCCCTCCTCCTCCTCCTCCACCACCACCTCCTACCTCCTCCCTCGCTGTCTCTCTCTCTCTCTCTCTCTCTCTCTCTCTCCCCGCGGGCAAATCTCTCCGAATGCGGGCGCATGTCAATCACCGGGCTCTCATGTGATGGCTCTTGCCGGTGACGTGCCAGCCATATGGGCGCTGGCGTTACAGCCTTAGCTGGTATGTAACCCCTTCCCCGGTAGCTCACGGTTGCCACACGCGCTCACACACACACACACACACACACACACATACATGCATACATGCTCACTTACTCACTCACACATACACGCTCGGACACGCCAAGACGCACGTTCGCTCACAGGCTCCGGTTATTCGAATGTGCGCGCAGGGAGAGAAGCACCCCTAAACCACCCATCAGCGCAAGTGAAAGAAAGCCGCGCGCTGCCTGCACCTACACGCTGACAGGGAGCGTCGGTTCGCTCACTCGTGCTGTCCCTGAAGATGGTCTGAAACTCAAGCGCGTGTTTTTTTCTCCCTCCCGTCCCCTGTGAAGAGCTCGAGCCGAGGTAAGTTGGAACATAAACAACAACACTAGCGAAAAAAATCCTGGTTACGTCCAAAATGGAGGAGAAAATTAATCTGATAAACAGATGAACAGATGTATATTATTGCAAGGTGTTCATCTGTGTTTTATATAGTTCTAATGCACTGTCAATCGCCTGTTTTGGTGAATTAAAACACCGTTATCGCTTACAGTTTGTAGGGTAAAACCTACTGGAATGTATCCATATGGAAATCTAATATGTGTAAATATGTATATATATAAATGTAATGCCCTTTATGTCTGTGACTTTGTTCTGGTATCGATTCACGGTGTGTAGTCGGTTTAAATCAGGTGGTGGCACACTTTGACATGAGTTCTAACAGAAAATGTCATAAATTGGTATACAAGGCATTTCCATGTTTGTCGTTTTATTAGATTTCCGTATGAGTGCGCTTGCACATCCCTACCTCCTCACTCCCCCGCTCTCCCTCTGCGTGCCCTTCAACTTTTGACATCCAAATCTACCTGGATTATTAGAGCTAAAACCAAATATCAAGCTCCAGTCAAAAGGCAAGCGTCTCCCGGTCCCGATTTCGCTCGTCCAGGACCACGTAGGAGCAGTCCTGAGGATTGGAGGAGCCCCTTACAGCAGCGCACGTGCAGTAAATAGATCATATCGGACACTAATTTGATTTAGAGATTCCTGCGTCTGGACCTTGAATCAAAGAAACAAAAGACAACGAGTATGCAAGATACGAATTTCTGTGGAAGATTTTGATATCAGCCCGATTTCCTCAGCGAAGGACGTCCTCAAGCTTAATGGGAGATTTATTGATGATTTTGTCGATGATTTGCACGTTCAATCTAGAAGCAAATGAAAGGGTGGGACAACGCCATTGACTGTGACAGGCGGTGTGCAGCAAGATTTATCTCTGTGTAACGTTGTTGAATCCACAGACGTTGTTGTTACAGTGGAGCTTTTGCAGGGGTTTTGCGAGATTGGATAATTGTGTTTCGCGAGATGTGTTTTTTATATTTAACGAGGGCTAAGAGGATACAAGCGATTTCCATCTGTAAAGGGTTATCGCTGACTAAAAAGTGCTGTGAAATCATGCACTCGTGCATACTGAATTATGTGTGAAATCTATTTCGTGTAAGCTGCATGGTCTGTTAATTAAACGTTGTTGTGTTTTTTTTCTTCTTCTAATTGAGCAAACCTCCTGAGCCTGAGATTTAAAAACGAGATTTTGCCCCTGGCACACCCCCCGAGATAATTAACCAACCATCACAGCCTACCTTACCATGGGCTGCAAGTCTATCTGCTGCTGCTCTATAATAACAGATGAGAAGTGAAACATGTTAGGGAGAAAGCCAATGGAGGCTTATTGAAGTTGTCAAAGATCACCTCGTCTCTCGGTAGCCCTTTTCTTCTGGGATGGGACTGCACTTACTAATCAAGTGGTAGGCTGATCAATTTATTATTTGATTTATTAATTAAAAGATTTGCTTGATTGTTAATAGGTTAGAAATAGTTCGGTTTGATAGCTATAATGATTTTGTGGTATTTTTCGAAATATTTTAAAAATATTCCCTCTGAAAAATATATAATTAATATAATTAATATTATTATTATTATTATTATTA
>JAVQJD010059894.1:0-68805 GCA_036023655.1 Nannoperca australis | reverse complement strand
CCCCCCCCCCCCCCCCCCCCCCCCCCCCCCCCCCCCCCCCCCCCCCCCCCCCCCCCCCCCCCCCCCCCCCCCCCCCGCTGATGGTCCCTCGGCTGCCTGAATCTAAGTCCTCCTCTTTCACCGCTCCTCTCAGCTCCCTCATTCCCTCCTATTGTGCGTTCGCTGTAGTAGCATCTGGTTAATGGGCCTCTTCAGTGGATAGTCTCTTCCATCTTGTTACACACACACATTTCGTGTAGGCATACAAAAACACACATACAGTATAGAAACATCGTTTCTGTGTGCTGCTTTGTAATTTTGAATCTTTTTATTATATTTTTTTCCTCTTTTTGAAGATGTTTTAGTAGAAAAATATACTTCTTTGTAACTGGTTGAATGTGGGGAAGGACATTTTGTGAAGGGCATTTAGTAATTTTGAGTTTGTCTTTATGTACAACATTTTACTGCATGTGTGTGCCACTGTAGTCATTAAAGAGATTTTTTTGAACAGTGCAGCAGTTTTTACCAATTGGAGGAGTCTCTCTTTCTCTTCAGAAACTCACTCTAGTCTCTTGAATACATGTTTTCCTTCCATGTGTTTGGTTCAACATTGTCCTCCTTTGACTTATTCCACACCCTGTAACCGAAGGACAAACGTTAATGAATCCCAGCAGTGATTTCTGTACGCAGAATAGAGGAAATGTATTCTGGCTGCAAACTGCCTAATTAGCTAGATGGAGACGTGGATAGAAGACAGCACAAAGGTTCTAGAAAGTAACGCGCTGTGTGTCCTCTCTCTTGGACACCGGTTTATGTAAACTCAGACGCCTGGATCTAAACTTTGACTAGGTTTATACGTTGTAAGCCACATGAGTAAGCTCAGTGAATCAAAGACAAGGCCAGCTGCCTTTTTTTCAGAGAGCTGGCAGAATTAGCTAGCTAGGAATGCTCAGTGCTGGACACAACATTACAGGGCATTGTGTTTAACCCATCCCATTTTGACAAATAAGCAGGGATCAAAGGATTAGAGCACCATTATTAAAGCCAGCTGGAGACCTGACGCAGACTAAAGGCATGCTAACATGGTGTTATTAATGTTACATGTTTCAAACTTAAAATCTTTGCTGTTTTATCATTAAAATGTTTACACTTTGTTGTCAAAGTTTAGATTAGTGGACATTTGGGACACAATGGAGTGTTTACTGGTGTTGTACTTGACCACTGCAAACAAGAGCATCTTAAACATAGTCAAAAGAGGGAAACTGAAACTTTCACTCTACAAATGATTTTAAACCATTTGTGCCATATTGCTTGCTAAACTGCAACATTGCATTAAGCTCTGTGGTTGTGTTGGTACTGCCAAATGTCCGCATCTTGGCAGCAGCTCACTGGCTATGAGAAGACCCCAGACGACACCTGATTTAATGTTAAAAAAATAATAAACAAAGCCTCTTATAGCCATTTGATTGACTCAGCCTGCAGTATACTTTTACGGCTAAGCCATTACGCCTCCTAAATGATGGATAAGAAATCAATATCCTACCATTATTTTATCTACTGTATTAAACCAGCATACACTTTGCTTTTAGCTTCCTATCACTACACACACATGGTTTTATGTCCTCATGTCTGGAACGTGCTGTTGAATCTTTCATTGAAAGGCAAAGGAAATGTGTTTTCCAGATAACATTACAGTTGCAATAAAGCTTGGCTTGGGCTGTGATTGAAACAATACTGCGCCTAAGCCGCACTGAGCCCACCTGTTTGTTCTTCCGTAATTGGATTCTGCTTCATTCCATTTGCCTTAATGCTGATGCATAATGCAGTGTACTGAGGGGACCAGCCATTACCAGCCAGGGGACAAGGCTTGGAGGAGTAACCTGACCTCGCCCCCACCATCCTCCCCGTCCACACCCCCTTTCCCGTCTCTGGGACATCTTTTCAGGGCCTCTGTCCTTCAAAGCAGCCACTTGCTCAAGCTGGATGGATTGATGGTTGAGGCTGTGGGCCTGATGGGAACCAGAATAGCAGGTGTTGATGTTATGGTTACAAGAACAATAAGCTGGCCACTCAGCAGCATGTTAATCTAAAATAAACAGGAGCTGGCGCAGACTTTTTGGGCCCGGGTGAAGGGATCCTCATCAAACACAGACAATGAAGAGCTGCTACCAAGAAAGGAATGTTGAGCTGAAGCTTAATCTTTCCTTTGTGGTTAAGAATGTACAGTACAGCCACACACCTTAGTCATCTGCAGCATGTCTACACCACGGTCACATGCAGGCTCAGTTGAACTTGTGTTTACTTTTGTCACATTAGCAGAGCAAAGTGAAAGTGTTACTGGTCATTGTCATACTTGCTGCAAACTGCTCAAAGAAAGATATACTAATGAATGTAACTCTAACTATTTAATATATAATTGGTGAAAGCTACTTAATATCTGTTCACTGTTGCGCCTTATGTCTGCGATTCTCCTTGTGTAGGAGGTGGTTAGCGCGTTATGGCTAAATCTGTAAACATCACAACAGCTTCACTAACTGTCATCATGGCAGAGACTCCCACATGCCTTTTGCCATTTTCATCAGGGCCATACTTCTCTCATGATCAGCTGCCTTGGCTAACTGGCTGGTGTCGATGGCTGTGACTCAGCTCTGCCCACAATGATGAAGATAAGACATCTGGAGACGGTGTGTGTTTGTGCGTGTGTTCGTGTGTGCTTGGTCGTGTATTTGCACACATTGAAAATGGGAGCATATAGTAGTGGTGGGAAAGAGAAGTGGTGCAATAAGAAGAGTGACATAAATTGTGTGGGTACTGGTGTGTATATATGACTGAGTGGGTGAGCGGTGGTGGTCAAGGTTCATTAGCGTGTCATCGGCTGCCTCCACACCGAAATAATAAGGCCTCCTCTCTCTCTTCCCTTCACTTTCTTCCTCTTCTGCATCTGCTGAATATGAACTGAGCTGTGAAAAAAAGGCATCTGATCTCACGCCACCTCTCTTGCACATTGATACATGACTAAGAAACAGATTACAGCTGATGAAGCGACAACATTAAAATGGTAACAGCAAGGTCGAGATGCGAGCGGGATAGAGAGAGAGCTTGATGAGCTGTAGAGAAGGCTTCACAAAATGAAAGTGATTGAAAGGGTACGCAGTACGCATTTGATAGAAAAAATTGGCAACAGGATAAATCAGGAGTAGAGAGATACAAAATGCAAGAATGGAATATATTTCCATCTCTGACCCTTTTTTACCATAGTTATTGGTCAATAATTCTCTTAATGAACATATTCCCTGGCTACAGAGACCGCTCACTGATTTTGCCACAGCTTCAAAAGGAAATAGATGCTGGAACATCAGTTGTGTATACAGGCATTTTTGTATGTCAATCATTCTGCAAACATCAGAGATCAGAGAATTGTAAAAATTGTTATTTAAGACGACGTATAGCAACACTTCCAGGCACATATGAAAATCCGTATCCTGCCTGTGTATGTGCACACATTCGTGTGCTGTAAATATGTCGAAGGCAAGTCAGTTGAGCTTTGATGAATGGATATGGCAACGCTGACAGACGAGAAGACAGGGTAACACAGCTGGGAGAGAGGGAAGGGAAGGGAGGGGTTAGGTAAAGGTTCACTACAGAGGAGTTGACAGATCCCAAATGGTTGCCTTTGGAAATGCTTGGCTTCATTGCTTCAGCTGTGGAATGATCCACAGATGATAAAATGATGCCCGAAAGACATCTTAGTGGACAATATGGTCTCTCTGAAGGGAATAGTTTACATTAAAACTAGTTTAGAGAAAATAGTATTAATATATTACAATAATGTGAAAAGCCTGCAATATTCCATTTAATATGAGTACACATAGAGAAGAACATATATTTTTAAATGACTGAATGTTCTCCTGCCATGATAGATGCACATAGTACGGACCCACCATGCTCCAACTGACATGTATTTGACCCCTATCCTCATCTACAGGAGATAGCACCTGGTTCCTCAACTCAATACCATTAGTGGTCAACCACACACACACGCATGCACACACTTGCACACGCTCTCCACATGAGATATTTTTAGGGGATGTGATACAACCGCTGTGGTAGCAAGCTCTCAGAGATTCACACCCCATGGGCTTGACAGGAAGGGATCCATTTCCTGACAGCAATCGCAAACCCTCCACACATGGAGCACATCCTCTGTGTAAACTTTGTGTCCCTTGGAGAGTGTTGAGATTGAGGAAAATACATACATGTATACATATAAAGTATTAGCACAACATGATATCTTCCAGTTTGAGTGTTTTCAAAAATAGTCAAAATGACGCAAAGTCCTTGATCCTCACTAAGCTGCTGCCAGTTGTAGAATCTAAAATGCTACAATTAAACTGTGAGCAAAGCCCTCCACTGTCCCTAGAGAGATTTCCCTAGTACATCTGTAAATACTTTCTGGCTATAATTTCACAAGAACCATGACTAACTCTACAAAATCCACTTAAGAGTCCACATTAACTCTCTGAAAGTTTATTTTGAATAAACTACCTCAGTTTCAACTGTTGTCTGCGGGGAAAAAATATATTAATTATTAAAAATCTATTAATGTACACCTTTTTATATGAAGGAAATGTACAGTTGGAAACAATTGTTTTGATAGTTTTGTGCACATGTGACACTGCATGGAACACCCTCTTTACCTATGTCTGTTGCATTTTTTCAGCCTCCACCATTGCTGAGAATGGGAGGAAAACATGCCTGAAGCTTAAAGTTTTCGTCCGACCATCAAGTAAGTGTTTGCACGCAACAGAAAGCTTTCTAATAAAGCTTGTTGAAGTACACATTTGGATTGAAAATCTAAACAGTTTATGTCTACTTCTCTGGTTACCTCACCTCCTCCTCAATTACCTTTTGCTCACTGTCCAACATACCCCTTTCATTTGTCACAAAACTGCTTTACTTGCTAAGTAAATGTTTTTTTGAAAACATGAAAAGGATGATAGATGATCACATCAAATGAAATCCAGGTCACTTCATACCTCATCTGAATGTTGCCATGAGCTTTGTTGCTTGGGATGTTTAATTTCAGGGCTGAGAGGGGGGCTTCAAATGTCACTAACCTATTTGGCATATACCTCTAATGATCTCTCATTCTCCCTATTTTCTGTTATAGACAGCTGTGTGAAAACTATAGGCGTACATGACCGCGTTTTTGATGTAAACGACAAAGTAGACAATACATTAGAACCACGAGGTTAGTATGGCTTCCTGCTTTTTTGATTGTCTTCAGTATGACCTCCATACATCTGTACATGTGTCTCTTGTTCTGTGCCTTTTTCCTTTTATGCTGTTTGTCCGAAAGCTGGTCTGTCCTTCCACGTCCCAACCTGATGCTTCTCTTAAACTGATTCTTCTCCAGATTACAAAAGCTGTGTCATGCTATTGTTGCTTGCCTATTATATCGATGGACTATATTGCATGTTGATATACACATATATTTGTATACACACTCTATATGTAGTGTATATAATTAATTACATATATATCATACTCATGCATGTGTCAGTTTACAGTATGTTCTCATAGATGTGCATGTTTCACATTCTCACGCTGTTTTCAAACCTTTTCACTAATTCAACACAGAATGTCTCTTCCAACTGCATGTTGTGCTCCATATCATTAGTTTAGATTTTTCTAAAATCAACCTGCCTTAATACATCAAAAACAATACGTATAAATCAATAAATATGATCAATTAAATTACATGTATACATAATATGTACATTTGTCAAATTTAATTTTTGTGTTTCAGTCCTGCACTGACCTGCTGTTTGGCTCTGTAGTGCAGAATTGATTATTTTCTGTGCTCACAACACACAGCATTTTTATGTCTTCATACATGAGTCAAACCCAGTCACTGAAATGAAACACTCCACATCACCCGCATGCTGCTGTTTCATCCCCAAGGTTTGAAACAACACAACGACTGCCCTACTGGGAATATATATATATATGTATATGTGTATATATATATATTTAAATACTATCAAATATAGGACATCAAATATTTTAATGGTTATTATTCATTTATTCATTTAAAATTTGATCTATTACATCCTGAAATTGGTGGAATTGGATCAGTTCACTGTGAAGACCAGAGTTTATCATAAACTGCCATCTAAATGGGATACTCTCACATACACGAGGCCAGATCCTAGTACATTTGTGATGCCCACCTGCCTCTCCTTCTGCTTGATTTTCAATTGGCCTATTTGCCCACCTTGCATCTTTGAAGGCTGCCTCTCACATTGCATGCTTCTTTTGGCTCATCCTCCTATTACGGAAATTAAAACATTCATGCGTCATCTACTGTTGCCATGCCCCTCCACCCCCTACCCAACGCGCGCACACACACACACACACGTGTATAGTTATGTAACGGTTCGTTCCTCTGTCTATCTGTCCTTTGCTGTGCATGGTTCAGCTACTGCAGCGGACACATGGCTGCTCATAGATACTAATGCCACTGACAGACAGACACAAGAGGCGCCTCATCTAGGAGTTGAATTAAAAAAAATTCTGATGAGAGTCAAAGCATAATATAGCAACCCAAGTTCATATGGCAACTCAGACTTCAATATTACAACTTCACTCTTATGTTTAAAGAAATTTACTGAATAGGAGCCCAAACATCCCAGTAATGCACTGCTGTCTCCAATATTGTTATTCATTTCAAAATAAGGTCAGCTTATACCTTTGAAACCTAAACGCATGATAATACATGAACTGCGTAATGTAGTCTTTTGTCTTTGATGCACTGCTGCAAAGGAGCAGTTTGTACCATAAATAGCAATTCACCTTGTTTCCTTTTTTTATCCTTCAGATGACACCAGCCATGAACCGGCTGAACCCTCCCGAAGTGATGAAACAAATGCTGCGTCGCACCTGCAGAAAACAAGTCCACTCCTGGCTTTGTTGCTGGCCTGCCTACCAGCACTCTTCACTTTATAGCGCCTCCCTCTGTCCTGGAGGGCATTTACACCTAGCGTGGCCTGAATCTGCCGGAGGCTGCAGGGAAGGGGCGGGATTTGGGTGGAGCGTGTTTGCTTGATTGGGCATCAGAGCAGGCATCTCAAGGAACCCTCTATTTTTTTCAGAAATATATTTAAGTGGTCTTTCTCCGTTTGTGAGTGAAAAAAGTTGATGTTGGAAGTGGGAGAGACAGTTCCCCCTCTTAAACCTTCAACTAAGATGCCAAATCCCATATTTTGACACTTAGTGATTCTTATTTTCCCGTGATTTTTTGTGACATCCCTTTACATCATGTTTATGTCATTGCAGCACTCATGTTTACCCACACATACACATACACATATACAACACATACACATGCTTACAGAGTCAAATACAAAATTGCCTCTACACTACCAGTCAATAGCAGTAGGGTTTTTAGTTGTATACAGTAGCAGCATTACACAGTAGGAAAGTGAAGATTCTAGGAGTTAGAAAGGATTGTACATACACAAATAAATAGTTGTCCCGAGACCTCTCAAGTAGCCTTTCAAAAAATATTCTGATCAAGTCCTGCTGGGTCATAAAAAGCTGATTTTTGCGCCTCCATTTTACTGCAACGTGCAGGAGAAGAAGACTAATGGTTTTAAGGTCAGACTTGAAACCACAGCACTGAGAAATATGTACATGACATGCACCTTAGCCTGCTGATCTTCAGACTGTCCTGGTTTAAAGATAGTGCCCAATTTTCTCTTGAATATAAAGTGTGTGAATAGGTGGATAAGCTACTTACAGCTCGAGCGAGTGAGTGTAGAAACCATGGACCTCATGGAACCACGAGGCACGGTTTACTTGTCCTCCTTTGTGTAGAGCATGCCGGTCTGCTCAATAAAACACCTCTCAAAGCATTTGGTTCACTCTGACTCACAAAACAGCTAAATTGAAACTTTCTCTCCAGACACTTTGTGGACTGCTATTAAGATCGAGGATCGATACCTTTTGAAAGTTGATCACGCAATTTCACGGCAACAGTCACAGCCATTTTACACAATGTTTACTGAGCTGGGTAGCAATTGTTCTCTCTGTTCCATGTGAGTATTAGTCAATATTAACACTCCCATAAACATTTGCATCCACATCTTTTTTCTCTGATACTGATTGTTAAAAGAAAATTTCTCGCAGCTAATTATTATTTTTTTTACCATTAAATGATTTCACTTAGCCAATTGCGTCTCCAAACATTGGCTCTCACTCTGCAGACACTGTAACATTTGTATTTTTGTATTGTATGAGGTCATGGGAAAGGGTTTGAAAAGACACTTCCATACACTGTGCCATACTTTTCCCTCACGTCTTTGTCACTTAAACATAACCACAGCTTTGACTCATGCTCAGCAAATATTAGTTAGCCGATTCTGACATTCAGTTTATTGCGGCAGTTCGTGCTGTGTTTAGAGGACTGATGGATAGCTCCAATTGATGAAAACACATTTAATTCAAGGCAATGCACAGGTCTATTTAGTGTGGCCAGGTTTATGTTAGCACTTACATTTAAATGAATTCACTGTGATAATGATATTCAGCTTCCTTCATCTCCCACAGATGCACATGGTGAGTTAGCATAATGAAAGCTATTATGTCTTTTATTGAAATGGAAGGGACATGTTACTTTGCTTTCAAAGACGTATGGACAGATAGAGAAATTAACTCTGCTGAAGCTGATTTCCTTTCAGAGCAATGTTTTTTATGAGGAATAGGGCACCAACTGGTTCGGCAGAAGACAGGTAGAAAGAAAGAAATAGAGCAAGAAAAGGAGCACAGGAGCAATTGCATGTCCACCTTCGGCTCCTAGTGTTACTGGTTTAAGTGACTCTTTAATGAGGTTCAAAATGACAGGCATGTGGACCCCATGTTGTGGCAAGGGGAGTTATTTCTGGTATTAAAAATAGATGGTGGAAGGCTTGGGGGGTCTCGGGAGGGGGGTGTCGATTTCCGCCGTGGGGGGTTTTAAAGCACCAATGACCTTGCAGTTTGAAAGAATCGGTGAGTGAAGGAGACAGAGAGAATTAAGGGGGGAGACGCGCACACAAGAACAGACAGAAAAGACATGGGAGGTAGCCGAAGGTAGTGTGAGTACAGTGCCTAACAAAACAAAACAAGACAAAACAACAAAAAATCCATGCAACACTACTGGGATAAAAAAAAACACCCAATTCAATGATAAACCTATTGTTAAGTATCATTCTGTCTCAAAAGGCATGCACTGTTGTTTTTGCTGTTTTCATTTTTGTGGCTTTTTTTCAGCCCCCAGAAAGACTGCCTTTGCCTTTTGCCATTAGTTTTTTGTTCTACAGTAACAATGCTATTACAGCGGAATAGCAGCTCAGCTATGGGGGGTAATAGGAGACGAGGCCATTTAATGAGGCACTAATTTTCAAGAGAACACCACAGGGAATGGCACCACATAAGATTCAAAATGGACGCTTGTCAACAGATTAGCACTAGGCTTTTACCAGAAACCAGCTTCACTTGTACGCTCTTATATGTTACCAATACTACTATTTGTCATTATTGCTATTATTACCACAGTTTATTCTGTACACACCTTAACCTGGGAAATGAGGATCAACTTATAAACTGGATACTGTGTATCCTGAGGTAGTCAACAATAAAACATGTAGTGTTAGGTTAGAATCTGTTTTGTACCTTTCTGGAGGACAAAAGAAAAAAATGAGATACATCATTGTTAAAACTGTATAATTATTATTATTGTTATGATGATGATGATTATGACTATTATTAGGAAAACTTCTTGATGTAAATAGTGTTTGATATTAAAGTATTAATTTGGTTCTTATGTCTTTTCTAAAAAATGAATACGGTATTATCTCTGGGTTTTGCGGAGTGTGTACTGTCCTCAAACAATGCATTGTGTGCTTTGATCCTCAATGCCTAATGAAACTTTGAGCTAATATGAAGGGGAAACCTATGGGAGCTGTACACCAGTGTACAGAAGGCTGGACATTAGCCAAACGTGTGGCTCACCTGTTACATGTTTCAAACCAGTCACCTACCTTCACCATCTCTTCACATATGGATCCTGGCTGGGAAAGAAACACTTGGGACTTAATGGACGGCTTATTTGTTCTTTTTTTAGCCTTCAGTGTTTGAAAGCATGTTGGTCAGGTAAAAGATCTGCCAGGAGTGGACTGTTTGCTTTTTAATGGAAGGATCTCGCCAGTTTCATTATGTGGCATGCGCATGAATTTGATGACATGTAAAAAAACAAAAAAACAAAATCAAAAAAGTTTTTTTTAAAGTTTTTTTTTGTTTGTTTTGCTCTTATTTTCTTTTCCTTTAAGATGTGTTAGATTTTCTGATCACTTTCATGTTGTGTGTTTTTGCATCCCCATTTGAGTGATGTCAATAAGCTGTGTAGTGACAGATGACAAATGTACATAACACAAACCATTGTTGTGAAGTTACAGTGGTGGTTGGTAATTTTGTAGTTCAAAAGCAACTTTTTTTGTCCTAAGAATCACTCTTTCTGTACCCATCTACTAAATTCATCCCATGTAGTTGCAGTCTGTCTCTTCTTAGTATTCATCCTCTTTCTGGTCTCCCAAGAAGAGGCATTTTGGGAGTGTATACATCAGTGTGTGGACGTTTTTCGTGAAAAAATCTGTGAGACCTTTGAGTTTGTGTGTGTGCGTCTCATTTGCTGTTGCCGCAGTGAATGGGAAGCGGCAACCCTCTTTGGCAACGAAGAGTGTTTCCCATGCCTTAGCCCTTCAGCCTCTGCACTGGCAGCCATGTCTGTGTACAAGACGCTTTCTGCCATTGTGCTTTTACACGGAACGGCTGCTGGCGTCGAAGAGACTACAACAGGGCCCTTCACTTTCTCTCCCTTTTTAACAACCCTGAATCATCCCTACGGTAGACGTTGGTCCTGGGCACAGTTCAAGGATTAGTGCACCCCCTCCACCAAATCCTGAACTGGATTGTTAGCGGGGTAAAGCCTATGATCGATCCAGGTTCTGTGCGTACAGGGCAAAGCCTCTCTTCGTCAGCTCCCCTATTGCTGATGAGCCACTTGTTCATTTTGTGCACCTGTCCTGTCCCATTCTTCTTGTGCTTGTATAACCTCCACCACACCACCTGCTGTCCTCCTTCCCTCACCTTTGAACCCCGCTCCCACTTTGCCATCAGTGGGGGAGATTTCCAACCTGCTCTTTTACACTATATAAACAACAAAAAATTTGACAAAAAATTATCTGTATTTGTATATACACGTGTCTGAGCAACTATGAGTAATACAATAAAATGGAAATACATTGCTTTGATCATTGTGCTACTCCTTTTCTCTTCTTTGACCCATTAACAGAGGGATGAAACTACAACTTAAGAGGTGCTGCGATCATGGTGTTAGTCTTGTAATCAGAAGCACGGTCACATTTGTCAATACATTATGAATGTTTCATGTCCTACTGTAACAAATGCAGCAAATGAACATACTCCTCTCACTCATGTAGAATCATGTCTCATCATGTGCCAAATTGGATGCTATCACCATGTGCGCGCGCACACACACACACACACACACACTCCCCTCTTTATGTATCTTCCTATCCGTGCCTCTGCCTAGCTGTCGAATAACACCCTCTAAAGACAGACTGAGCGGAACACCATCCATCAGGATCAGAATAAGACCTTAAACCTCCTTTCACTTCAGTCGGGCACTAATGAGGACACCTAATAACCTTCTGCTGGACCCCATCAGTGCCATTTAGCTTCACCCTCCATTATCTCTGGTAATTAGACTGAGAGCCAGCAACCCCCGAGGACCAAAGGAGGGGGGTGGGGAGGAGGCCTCCTCATAAGCCAATTGGAGCGATGTTATGAAATTTGACTTAACAGAATAAATCACTGCTCTTTATGTACAGGTACATATAAATAGTTGGATTTGAAAATTATATTGATAAATAAAACAGTGAAAGTTGAATTCTTGGAGAATAGCTATGCTGCCAGTCTGTCTTGGTATTAAAGGCTTTTTCAGCACCACTGTGGGTCACAGTGAAGATTAAGTAGACATCGCTTTGTAGGCTGTAATAGAACATGTTGACGCAAAAGACTTGAAATAGCACCCAGGATGCAATCCTCTCCAATCCCATATTTTTCCAACTCTTTTTAAGCATCAGAAGAAGAAATGCTTTATGCATGAACACACTTGACATGATGAGCCAATTAGTGTCAAGTTGTGTCTTCCTGGTGTTATTACCAAAGGAAGGCTCTGGAGATGCAGGTGTGTGTAACTATTAAGATCAATAAAGCCAAATCACTGCGCCTGATCATTAAATCTGAGGTAATCATAGCTTTATGTGAAGATGTGTCCCAGATGTACTATTAAGCTATGAAAATTGTCAAGGTCTGTGACCAGCAGTGTGTGAGAAGGCGGCACTGGCATGAGAGGAAACTGTGTTTCTTGAGATGGCAACATGAAAGCATGAATGCACACAGATTTACCTGGACCGTGGGTTCTATTTCTCTTTCTGCCAGTGTAGCTTTCTAATAGAAGAAGTTTTATCTCAACACAATAACAACGCAACTGACAGTCCTGAAGAGGCCACTTTAGTGAAAGGCTCTTGAAGGCATCATTCTCAAGTCAGCTGGGTTCCTTACTGACTGCATGGTGTTCCGTTTCCATGTGAACAATCAGTTTGATTGACAGCTCTGAATGATGTCTTCAGTTAATCGCTCCACTGGTTTGAAAAGGTCATAAATCACTCAATTATGTTGCCCCGCTTTATGAATAGATATTTTTGGGGGAATATTTAAAATAACTCCGAAGCATATCAACTTAGTCAACCTTCAATTTATTGAGAGGAAGTTGGGGGGTGGCTGCTTGTGCTAGAAATAACTGATAAGCTGAATACATTTTAGAGTCTCAGTCACACTGTGGAATGTCACAGTGTTGATGGGTTAGAAAGTTGGATCTGAATTCAAGGTCAGGATTTATGATTTATGACAGCTTTGACATGTTTGAAGAACAAGTTCAGAAAGAAGAATAGAAATAATTAGAGAGGAAGTGAAAATAAAATGGAAAATGCTGTATAGAGAGCTATTTGAACAAATCCATAAGCACATTGTTTTACAGCAGATTTATTAGAAAATTACAAGCCAAACTTATTTAAAACACCTAGTCTCTGTCAAAGCAGGTGTGTCTTTCCATTCAGCTGTGATTAATACCAATCAAAATAAAATGTAATAGTTACTTTCATTGGACTTGCAGAGAACACTCACAGATCTTGATCAGAATGCAGTTTTCAAAAAAAGAATCAGGCAAATAAACTATTGAAAGGTCTCAGGCTCTAAACACAAGAAAGCAACACCCCGTAAACAATACGGTGACATGGTTTTCTTGCATTTAAGTCTTTTAGTCTGGTTCTAAAGATGTTTTATTTGTAGAAGAGTTTATTAATCAATTATCAGCCTCAAATGACCAAGGCTTCTCTCTCTCTGCCTGTTGTTCTATAAACCCAAGATAGGTTACCCTAAGCTCAGGTGGAGGTTACTGCGATTCATGCAGGTCATCTCTCTTTTACTGATGCCTCTCACATGTTGACCTTCAGGGTTGAGAGATGAGAGGCTGCAGCCAATCCAGAGGAGGATTATGGAAAGATGTGATGCCACTACAAAATATCAACTTCAGGGGAACTAAGACAGAGATTGAAAGAGGTATTGGTGGAAGGTGGTGGAGGCTCACATGTTTGTAAGTCTGCGTGTTTTATGGATAAAGCTTACATGTCTGATATTCTAGTCTCATTTTAAAATCTTAACTAAAATTGTTTCCCTGTGAAAAGTGAACTACAGTTGGATTATATGTTTTCAGTATTCAGTAGGCAGTGAGCATCTGACTGAAGAGCTATGAAAACAGCAGGTTTTCGCACGTTTCACACCATGTCTGATGTGTTACAGTACTTATTCACACATGCAGAAATGAAGATTTCTTCATCTGAAGTGACAGCTAATTTCACAGGGAGATGCGAAGAAATGAATGCAACCCAAAGATTTCACTGTGAACCCAACAAAACACTGGTTAGGAGCATGAAAGGTGGGTGGTTTGTTTGCTTTGAAACAATCCAATACACAAAACTGGTTACAATGAAACAAATTAGTTTGTCAAGTATCCAATGGTTGCAATAAAATTTACCCGGCACATTTTCCACTGTCAGCGAGCACAGATTTTTCAATAACATCTAATTAAAGTGTTGATCAGAGGGTTGTTTTTCCACTAATGAAGAAGATATCACTTAATTATGGCATTCAAAAGCTCTTTTAAGTAAACTTTAGGGGTGTGTAACAGGACTGAATTATCGGTGACAATTTTCCAATGCGGAAATCAGATATCAGTCGGAATCTGCTTCCTCCCCCGCAGGATGGATGAGTTATATTTGAGGGGTACTGCTGTGGAATTTCAGCACACCAATTTATCAGCTTTGCCAGAAGGGAGAGAGGTCTTGGTCATCTCCTGAGCCGCTCGCTCCACTCAGAGTAAGTGTGCCATTGAAATGAGAGTATTTCCTGCTAGTGCCCATTGAATGAATGAGGCAAAAGCGATGACAGGGATATTACACTGACATGCCAACACTAGATCATAGAAAAGTCTTTGCCCCAGGGTTATAAATTAGATTCTAATGATTTTGTCATCCTGTTAAAACAATAACTTTCAAACCCAATCTCATTTTTTGGCCTCCATAACCTTTGATTTATGCATTTAATTTTTTGATGGCAAGAAATAGGCTGACACTTGCGCCATTATGATGTTGATGGGATGAAATATTGACACGATTCATTTTCTTTTTCAGGTTTAATTAGTTTACTTTAAAATGCCATTCATCATTACTGGTGTGGATGAAATGCAGAGTACTGAGAGCAGGAAGACTTGGCGACGAGACAACTATGTTTTAAAGTTGACTTGCTGGGAAATAAACGTTGGCTGCATTATTCATGAAGCTCTGCATAATTTTAATCTGATTCTTAATTCAAGACTTTCCTTCTCTGACAATATCTCACGCCACTCTTTTCTTTTCTTTGAGGCCGTCATCTCTGCAAATGTGTCTTCAGGTGGATTATCACTCCTGCTTTTGATAGCATCATATTGTATTTCAAATGAGAATGTAGCATCTCTGATATCAGATAAGCAGACATATCGATTTAGTGGTCCAGCTTTTCATTAATCCAGGTATAAATATGGAAGGTTCAGTTTGTAACAAGACGTCAAGACGATAATAAAATAAGACGTCTGACACCAACACTTGCATTTTTATATGCCACTATGAATAAAGCTTATTCATGTAATTTTTATACATTTTATTACATAGAAAGATACAAACTCATTCTACCACTGATGACCTTCAGACACCTTAGAATTAAGCCCTTTCAGTCCTTTATTTGATAAAAGTTTGAATAATTGGTAACTGTTTAGAATAATGAAAAGTAACAAGCTTTATATGCAGTTTCATATTTCATGGATGAATCATGAACTGGCCATGATGAATTCTTTGATTTGTATCAACAATCTGGCCTTTGATATCAAGTTTCTGCAGTCAAAGGTTTCTCACCCTGAGTATCATATAATTCAAACTCTGTCACTCCATTTTCATTCTATTTTCATCCTGAAGGTAAATGACTAGCTTTAATGAATATTTTGACTGTTACTAGTTGCACCTTTAGACTGAAGGCAGCAAACAGTTTAATAAGTTGCTCAAAATGTATGGATATGGACATGAAATAAAAATGAGCACATTCATCCTAACCTAACTGGTAGAAATTCCATTTTAGAGACCCGGCAAGCTGATGGGCTGCTTTTGCCGGAAGTGAACTTAATAGCCCATAAAATAAATTCACTAAGCTGCACACATGGAAAAACTAGAAAATTGTCAATAGCATAAATGAAAAGTTCATCCCTCCCCATATTTGTTGACCTGATGACAAGATTGTTGGCTGGTGAAAATCATCTTACACACGATGCATCTAAATAAGTAACAAGTGAGAAGATTACAAAAAACCCAAACTAACAAATGGATGAACCTTTATGCTTTAGGCAGAATCATTTTATGAGGCACGTATATGTATAAATGAACTAACAAATCATTTATTATAGATTCCAATACAATGCAATGAAACATATATGTACATATTTTATTGTTATTGTAATTTATACAGCCATTTGTAAAACTGACAATTAGATAAGTCCCCAAAGAAGTGAATGTAGGTCTATAATAAAAATTAAATGAATCAGTTATGGTAATACTGTTCAAATTATGCATTAGGAATCCTGTTCTTCACTAGTGGATCTTATTAAATGCCATTATTCTGAAGTGTTACTGAATAACATTAATTAAGGGAATAGGCAAAGCTAACTGTGAGAGCTCTACCTTATATGGTTGTTTAAATGAACCATGAAGTGCATTTATTTATTTTGAACTGGCAGAGTGAACACACAGTATGGGAAATAACTCAGTTTTCTCTAAGCTCAGTATTCTTAGTAAAAGCCTAAGGCAATGGCAATAATTCCAAAAATCATGCAAATGACCCTTCTAACTTTCGCCTCTCTCTTCCTCCCTGCTTTCCTCTCTCTCGTTTTTTCACCTACACACACACACAAACACAAACACAAACACATACACACACACACACACACACACGAGGATGTGCATATTCTCCTTCACACGCACACATACAGTGTAGAAACATTGAATTGCTGGTGGTAAATTCTCTAATATTAGCCTCTCATTTTTATTTAATTGCATTTTATCAGAAAGGCTATGGTAGAACTGCATGTTGCAACATGTTGTTATGTTGCATACCAACAATATGTTGGCTTATTTATGTAATACTTAATATCACATGGAACATATACATGTACATGAACAAACAAAATGTGCAGGTTAAAAGGTAGTTTGTGATAGTAATCATTATGACACCACATAAGTTAAATATTGTTAAGTCATAATGAAGACTTTATAGACTTATTAAACTCATATAAATGTCATTCCTTGGCTCTGCAGACACTCACAAATGCAAGTCTTCATTGAAGTCAGATCATCACATGACTGGCATCTGTGTCATCTCCTGACTTTTTTGTCTTGTTGCTAACCGCTCCTGTATTAACCCTGAGGGTCAGTCCTAAATGTCAAGGGTCACAAGGTCAACATTCAAATATGGCCTTCAGGGCCTGCCTGTTCATTAACTGCCAAACTAAAGTACATGAGTTGTCTCAACTGGTGTGCTGTTAGACTCACTATGTCACCATGCTTTGGGGGTAGGCATACAGTATACTTACATACAAATATGTGGTATGTATGTGTGACTTCACGTCAGTATAAAAAGTTAATCATAATTATAATAGCACACTCTCCTATTGTATGCGTTGTAGACATTATGGTATATCAGTGAGAATAAAGTGGTGGAGTCATGCAGTGTAAAGGATGAATACATACACAATACAGTATTTTAATCCATTTAAATTTATTTTGTAAGTGTTGAAAATATCTTTCTTTGCTGATAAGGCTGATGAAACCATTGGCAAGGGGAAGACTGGTACCACAGAGACTTGCTTTAAGTATTTCTAAAATGGTCCTTTAGAGCAACCCCTATGTAGCTCTGTACACTGCATGAAATGGCTAAGGGAGCAATTTCAGCTAAAACTCTTGTAAAGCAACTGCTGTTTTCATGGGGTCCTGTCCTGCTGTTGTGGGGATTTAATTATCAGCATTTTACGTCTGGACGCTCTTGCAAGCCTCCACGCAGGTTGTTGAAATAGAGCAATTATCATATCACATCACACTGCATTATTTAGTTTACTGAAAGCCCTACTCATGTCGGAGTAGCGTGTGTACAGGGAAAAGCAAACAGGATGTGTATCACAAATATTTTAATAGCCTGGTTCGCGTTTTGTATAACAGTATAAAGAACTGTGTAAAAGTTAACAGCTTTTTCAGTTCTAGAGATGAAAATGAAATCCAGATATACTTATAAGAGGGTAACTAAGAGAGAGAGAGAGAGAGAAAGAGAGAGGAGAAAGACAGAGGACAGATGAACAGATGTTATCTGACAGGTGCAGTAGGCCCAGCTTGGTGTGTGGGCAGCAGATATGACAGGGATTTTGCATACACT
Source organism: Nannoperca australis (assembly GCA_036023655.1). Lineage (NCBI taxonomy): Eukaryota > Metazoa > Chordata > Actinopteri > Centrarchiformes > Percichthyidae > Nannoperca > Nannoperca australis. The sequence goes on along the minus strand of JAVQJD010059894.1, from coordinate 50,640 downwards.
GTGTGAGCTAATGCTGTGCACTTCAGTACCTGTCATGACTATAACCTTATGGTCAGATACAAAAGTTTGAGAAGGGGTGTAGGAGGATTAGTCATGTCAGTGTTTCGCAAAGGCTCTTGTTGATGTAATGTGATCACATCAACAAGAGCGTCTAAACCTGAATAACTTCTACTGACCTGGTTTGCACATTGACAGGATGTGTTTTTGCCTTTATAAATGCATGCACTGTTTATGAGGGGACTCTATGAAATGACACTTGTATGCTTCAGCTTTTCGTATACGGACTTGACTCATGTGACTAAAATGAAGAGTTGATACATTTACATTAACATCACAAAACTCTCTTTTCAGCTGTTGCCACATTTTATTCTGTTTAACATGCAGCACTCCTCCGCCATTAGCCTGTCAATAGAGTGGCTATCTTTGCCTGTATGTGGTGATTTGGTGTAATTATTGAAAATGGAACGATGACTGGCAGATGCCCAAATTTGGGGTCTGTTTTTTTTAGCACTTGGTATGAGTGTTGTTGTCCCTCTCTAGTCCAGTTATAAATATGCCAAGCAGGCAGGGCCCCTAGCAGGGAGTGATGGCCAGCAGCAACGAGGTCAAGGACAAAGGAGACCCAAGCCACTAGATGCAGTAAATTAAATTAGGTAACCCACCTGGAATGTAGCTGTTGAGTGAAGTGTGTGTGTATTAGATTTTGTGCACTTAAAGCCTGTGTGTGTAAGCTTTTGAGTGAGTGGTTGAGAATGTGTTGAGATGGCTGTGGGTTTGGTGGGTAGGTGGATGATGACAGAGCAAAGGTGTACAGTGTGATATGCTTTAAGCAGGCGGGTGGGCACCTCTTAGGTAGGCTTAGCTACTAATTCCAGATAAAAGCACAGTGAACTGTGGTAATGTGAGGCTAAAACCACAAACCCATGCCAGGATCTGAGGGTGCAGTACAGTATGCGAAGATCAGAGACATGATATTTCAAAGATAAATCCCACAGACTCTTCTCACAAACCTGCAACTTGACAGAAACATTTGTATCCTCAGTATTTATATAAACATCGTATGAAAAGTCACTTCACTGCAAAATTGCAGGCAGTAAACATGCTCATTGTTTTTTGAATACAGAGCATGTATATCAGAGTTCCTCTTGCATTTATGAGATTAATAGACTGTAGACAGGAAAAGAATACGACATAACATGAAACATTTTAAAAAAATGAATAATACGTAATACAATACATACAATGGTATTCATCTGTGATTATAGCACCTTCTTGCATGTAGGGATGTAAGGATGAAGTAGTGGCCGACACTTTATGGTTCCATCATTTTCTAATTACTTATTTAAATACAGAAAGCTGTTATAGAGTTAGAATGAAGTTGTATTGAGTTTATGAATAGATTTTGATTTCCAGAGGAATAACGCCTCCAGTTAGGCCCATTCATTACACATGACTTTATTGTTCATATATGTTGAATCGCATGCTTGCCTGTAGACACATTTCACATTTTTCTATATTTAGCTTACCTGCTGTTCACTGACAAAGCGACTCTCTAGGTCACACTAGCAATTAACTGGAATGAATTCAATGGAAGTATACCAATTAAACACGTCTCAATATTTACACGAAATTAGTACCACATTACATAATGCTCTCCATGAAAATTCTTAGTAATGACGGACCTGGAAAATAAATAGCTACAAATTGTTTAGAAGAGGTGAAATTCAGCCAACAGTTATTATAATATTGTGTGTGAATGAAGGACGAAAGAGTGTATGACCTGGCAGTAATAGAGCCCATACTACAAGCAAGCTCTGAACCACTCACATTTTTCCTTTCTGTCCTTTCTGCCCTACGGCATTCATCACAGGATTCATATGATTGGATAACATCTGCTGTGCAGGGCTACTGTGTATCCTTTTTTTCTAAATCAGTAGCTGTTCTTTTTTGTTTTTTTACGATCACTTTCTGGCCTACATTAAATCAGTGGAGATATATGAAGCGAGTATTAATCAAAATCAAAGCAGCAATGTCAAGGCCTGTATCACACAATAATTTATATCTTACATCTATCTCTGAAACCAGATACCTAACAATCCAATAACCACTCTTCTGTGTTTCTGCCCCCTCAGATGGCCACCGCGTAGCACTGTAGTTAAATTGAGTCAGTATGACCCTCCATGTTCAGTGGAATTGAAAAAGCTTATTGCCATTGCTCTGTGTTCTGGTGAGAGCTGTGTAATGTGGATTATGTGAGAAACAAAATATCAAGACTTGGTTTTGGTCAACTTGACCAGGTTCTATGTTGAGGTGAGATGTTTTGCTACAGCAGGTGTTGTGATAATAATATGAATCTTGCAAAATGTATTAAAAAGTATTGATCAGTAGGAAAGAGGAATACTGAAGTGCATGCCATCATGTTCACTCTCTTACTTGAATAATGTAAACAGAAATACACTATACAAATTAACTCTGGGAGTTCGTGCTACTAATCCTGCTTTTATATTACTGAAGCTGATGCTTGACGTCAACAGGCTCTCAATGATATCATCTGGCTTTGGTCCCTAAGAGTAAATGACTTATATTTATTTCTTCCACTAAATAATACTCATTCCCTGAATTATAATAGTCTTATTGATTTTCCATTATTTCACCCCCGCACTGCGATACTCATTTAATCTATTATTTATCTAAGATGTGACAGAAGAAAAAAAAATTAATTGCTAAACAAAGTGCTAACTTCTTGTTATCTTTGACTGTAAGAGTGAGAATCTATATGCCATATGTAAACCTTTGTGATCTACTGATGCATAACAAAAATACCATATCATCTTCCTAACATCATTTCTAATGTTTTGTGTGTGTTTTTTATTTGTGCATATAATAAGACAAAACAAAAAAAATAGAAATATATAGTAAAATAAGAACAAGCATAAAGTTTATTCAGTGGATAAAACAATTATTTGATGACAAGGCGTAATAATAATGTATAATACCCATATATCAAAGTGCCCTTAGATGTTATTTCTCCCAAAACACCATTAAAGCTGTTTGGTTTTAGGGTCGTCTGTTATCCCACTGTCTCGACAGTATTGATCAGACTTACATCACTGGACTGGTTTTATTAGATAGCATTGTTTTTTTTCTATTACAGATGTCATGTTAATGGTGCCAAATCAATGAACGTAAATATGAGGGGATGCAGGTAACGTGGGCACAGTATGATACAGTAAAGAAATACAGTGGGAATGAGAATGTTGTGTGTGTGCGCCTCTAGTCTTTCCCTTGTGTACATGAGCAGAAATACTGACAATATTTCTAAGTCACCTGGAAAGGATTGGAAGTATTGTGTCAAAGCCTGACACACACAAAAAACGCCCTTGTATCTCATCACAGTGCTGTGGCACACATCTCACATGCCAGAATTTGAGATAAATGGACTACTGTGAATTTTTATTGGGGGACATTAAAAAAAGCCAGAATAGCAGTTCATCTTGGAAGCCAGAGCGACCATGGAAACTCTCAATGAAGTGTTTAAACACATGTTCTGGGCTGAGCCACGCAGAGCTGACTGCGTGGGGTATAATCACAAACAGTCAAATCTTAAAAAGAGCCCCTATCCTGAAAGGATTACAGAGAAATAATCAGTTCATGTGTACCATTACTAAATGCATACAGAAAGAAATAAAGTCACATAAAACTTTTCTTTTTTCTACTTTATTTTTAGCCTAACAGCATATAAGCTTTTTAATCCCCTTCTCCAGATAATTGTTTTTTTAGTTCATTTATTTCTATCTTGGCCACTTAGAGCAATGTAACCCTTTAGTCTTCAAATAATGCACATTAAGTATGCAGCATTTTGAGTGAAACAAGTGGCGAGAGTCTCCTGATGGAGATTGATGGCCCAACTAACCTGAACAGACCAGAGACGTCCAAAGACAAAAAGGAATGCAGTGAAGGTCTGTTAAGAATAGTGAAAAGCTAATAATACATTTTCAAACTGTATTCACTAAAGGAGCTTGTTAGTCAGGCGTGTGCAGAGAAATTAATTGCTCATTCATCCTCTTTCTGCACCCGCTTATTGAGGTTCACAGGTGGCATGGAGCAGATCCAGCATGCACTGGGATAAAGGCTGGGAAATAATGTGAACAGACTGTCAGTCCAGCACCTGGAAGAAATCCATGTGAAGACGAGGAAAACATGCAAACTGCACTCTGAGATTTGGACACAGGAGGTTCTTGCTGTGAGGCGTCGGTGCAAACCATTTAGCTACCTTGCTGCTCAAAAGTAATACAATATTCACAATCCACAGGCAACTACTTAACTACAGTGGTAAACAAAATACATATGGCAACATAGCACCCAACAATGCAGGTGAGCATCAACCTCCACCAATGCCTGCTGCCCAAAACACAATTTGTTAAACTCAGAGTCAAGCAAAAGTGAAACCAGGCTGCTGTTGCATTTGGATTCAGAGAGTGAGGTTCAATTCTATTCTGTAGAACGATGCATGCCTACATAGTTCCTATAATAACCAATGTAGATGCGGCAGGAAAGAGCCTTACCACTACACCACAGTAATCCTGCTCACTTGTACATAAGTGTGGAAAATAGCTTGAAATATCAGATTTTAGAACACAAATCAGATTTCATTCACTTTAGATTGTTACATGGCAATGTGAAGCTATGTTTACAGGATGTTGCTTTGATAAGGCTTTTGATTTAATGAAAATAATGCTATTCCTCCTCTCAGATTTAATTTCCTAAGAAGCATGTTTGCTCCACTGCAGGGAGATTTTAGTTCAGGAGGGTGTGACTGCATGGTTATGGTTACATGTACTCAGCTGTTGGTCATAAACTAGTTAACGTGGCCAATTCAGCTTCATGTACTGTTTTTAACAACCCTGCTAATCCCTAACATGATCCATGTTGCTACTTAACCTTCATATACCTGTCCAAAGACTAAATGATCCACCAGCTTCAAAGAATGAAAATGTGGAAACCCAACCTCCACTGATCAAAAGAAGGCTACTGACATACATGAGGAAGAAATCAATACTGTCTGTCTACATAATCTCATTGATAGGGACTATGTTTTTTGGTGTGATCAAATGTTCCCATAACTGTGTGGGACTGACTTTGCACCAAATACAAAACCAAAATGGAAATGACTGACATTTTTGCAGACAACAGTAACCCAGTCAGCCTCCAACAAAGCCACAGCATCTTGAACGACTTTGTTATGATGATGGTTTGAATTCACACTGACTTGATTTGTAACAAACTGCATTAACTTAAAACCACCCTACTTGAATTTGTTGTTGGGTCAAGAACAAATCTGTCTCTGCACACAAGTCTACTGTGGCCAGTGATACAGTGGGAAAGTACCTGTTCATCCCTCGCATCAGAGGTTATATTTAAGGTCATTCAACCGAACAGTCGTTCCCGTAGATGCAATAAAACTCTGGATCCAGCATTCCAACGGTAGCTCGTTTGAGGTCCGTTTAAACCCTGTCACTAAAAGAAGAAAAACACCCCAAAACCAACCTCTCTTGGCAAGCAATTATTTACAGTGAGGAAACAAGCAAGATTAAAATAGATTAAGAAACTCACAAACGCATATGTAGCCGTATAAACACACCCAGAAATACATACATATACTCTGTGCACAAGTGTTCCCAACATTAGAGAGCCACCGACACTTCATCATCTTAGATTAGCAGGGTGCTCAAACATGGTGGAAACTTCGTGAGCTTTACAACAAAGTCTCCGTGTGTATGTGTGTATATCTTTGTGTTGTGTGTGAGATCTACTGTAGCTTTTCCCAATCTTCTATGTCATTCAGAAAGGAAAGTGATGTGTCTATATGTGGATAATAAGCTCCTTTGGGGGAGAACTCTCTCCCACTGACCACAAACTAGTCTTTTACTGCAGATGATACACTTCATCCAAGGAACTTTTTTTTTCCTTCTCCTGATCTCAATTATATTCCTCTCGTATTGTTTTGTAACTTTATATTTGGTGTCTCTGTTGCCATGGCACTAATGTGGGTCCTATTAGAACCCATTCGTACAATAGAATCTACTTTTCATGTCATCGTAAAAAGCTTTCAGAGCCTGTATCAAGCTTTACTCTAAGCATTACACAGCCCTCCCAGTAACTAGACTAAGGCCGGGCTATAAAAGCTTATATGGCCTCCTTCTGCTAAAAAATGTCTTTGATTTTCCTCTAGTTCTTCCTTGCTTGAACCACTTCAACTGCTTTCAGGCTGGTTCTCTTAGAGGCCTGCTAAGTACCATTAATTGAGGTGTGTAGAGTTTTGTTTTCATGAGAGGGTACCACTCAAGCCCCTCAACACTCTTCCAGGCCCCACTCCACACAGGCTCACAAACCTGCACACATTCACATTTGAACCATTGCTCTCTCCCTCTTCTGGACATTTCATGCCTTCAATTTCTTTAATTGTTATGATTTTCCCCTCATTCTCCCGTGGCCCTGCTATGCACAGTGCCAGCAGCTCATCTCAAGGTCACAGAGCCATCGCTTTTGTTGTGGATTCACTCCCACTATGGTCATGCTCTCTTTCCTCTTTCCCCTCACCCTGTGTGTTTCTGTCTCCTTTAAAAACAAATCCAATAAATCCCAAACAAAGGTGTGAAACACTGTAAAAGGAAGCTTTTCATTTTTCCAGAAATACCTAGACAGCCAATATTATGAATTATGCTTAATTTTCAGCTTCAAAATTACAACTGATTCATCCTTCTTTCTTTTAAACCAAAAAGAAATATGTGTGGAATTCCACTGACATGAATGAAATTGTAGGTTTTCTCTTCTCTTCTCAGAAAAAGACCACAGAATCCCCAGTTCAGAGCAATATTGTGTTTTCTGTCTTTTCTGGGACATTCACCTGGTAGTGTGCTCAGGGCCATACAGTCACACATCAGTATTGCCCCCGTCATACTTGCTTTTTATAGGGTCTGGAAGAACAAGATGGGATTTTGCAATCACATCACTGTGCTGAATACATCACCACAAAATGAGAACACTAGCAAGCAGGGGAAGAGAGTTTCTTTTGGCTTATTTTTCTCACAGTAGATGTCCTCATTTATGAGTTGCAACTTCTTGTTTTTCCTCATCTGGAATCTGTAGTCTGTGTAGCAGTTGCCTATAGCCCATGTATGGATTATTTTTTTCCCCCCAGACTTTATTTTCTGGTGTGTTATTGGAATGAATGTGTCTTCAGCTCATCAATGAAAATATGCCAATAGAATTTATTGACAATACATTTACTGTATGGTCCGTATGAGATAAGATGGTTATCGTGGTTTGTCTGCTCTCTGATGTATAACCCCTGTCTTGTGGTTGGAAAATCATTAATTGTGCTCTAGGGTAATAGATAACAACACACACACACACACACACACACACACACACACACACACACATTTCTCTGGGCACATTTGCCCTCACACATTTCAATCCTAGCAAATTTGATGTTTTACATCCTAATTTCTAATGGTCCAAATTAATCAAATGACACAGATAAGTTATCATCACTGCAGTTGCACGATTGATCACAGATCCCCCCCTTCTCTCTTATCAGTCTTTCTTTGACAGAATTTCTCCAAATCTTAAAATTGATCACACACGAGCGTATTTCTTCATTTGCTCATGCAATAGCATTGTGCGCCGCAAAATCAAAGAGGTGTTATACATTTGTCAGTGGTTCAAAGGCTGCCAAAGTCAGTGTTAACTCATGTGTTTGGATGGACTACTTTGCACGATCACTTTTCATTATTCCTCCCTGGCTAGATCTGTAACAGATTAGAAATAAATTAACTCCATTCATCATACATCTATAAGGCGCTGCATAAAATAAATCAGTAACTGTATGTGGTGGATTAGAATTGGTGTGGTAGAATTGCACTTCTCTCTCTTGGCTTGCATAACATTAATTAACACCCATTAGCTACACAAATAAACATACTTTACTGCTGCTGTTTGTGTGGTTTTTTGTGTTTATAATAGACACCTACATGATAATTTACACAATCATAGAAGCATTATTTCAAAAGACTACAACAAAAGAGTACTACTGTCACATTAATATGCTGCATTCATTTGTTATTATTTTTATACACCCACTACCCTGTATTTTACACACCAGCCCTAACACTGGTGTTTTGGCACAGTTTCTGTCCACAGCTGCACTGCACTGAGCCGGGTCAGGCTAGCAGACTAACAGGGAGAGGAGCTGGTTTGAACATCATTAGCTCAATGATCACTTATTGTCTGTCCTGCCAACTATAACAAGAAACAAGTAGTCTGCTAACTCTGTTCCACATCAACCCAGAAGAGGAAAAGTCAATGTATAATATACCTACACCGACAGACAGAGAAACTGATACAGTTTAAAATATGAGAATACTCATGTAGAGAATGTAATCTCTTTCCCACAAATCTATCCAAATGGATTCACAGAAGAAACAGGAGGTTATGTCGATTTGCTTGTGTAAAAATGTACAGGTCCCTGTGCTCTTTGGAAGAGCACTGAGTGTTTCCTCGTACTGTATCTGGTTACAGACCTTTAAATTGTGCACTTAAAATGTCTCCTGTAACTAGTGCCCTCCCTCCATTATGGTGAACCCTGAGCTGTGTGCTTGTGTGGAGCAGGGCACAGGTGAAGCCATTTTGCCTCTCTATATCATGTGTGCAGGTGAAAAGAGGGCCCATTAGGTTAAATGAATACCATATTTTATCAATTAGGCATTCCTCTATGTGGTGTGTGTGTGCTTAAGAAGTAGAACGGTAGGGGGAAGTTGCTTCATACACCACAGGAAGCAATGTTCTGAGTGGTAACTAGGATGTGAAATCCATTCAAAATTGCAGACAATTCTCTTATTTTCACTCAAATTGTAGCAGTGTGGGGGGGGGGGGGGGTTAAGTTTCTTACAGCACATGCCTTCCTCTCACCCCCTTCTTTGTTGTGTAATGTGGGAGTAAGTGCTCATTAGATAATGCGGTCTACTGGTTCAGGGTTGGTGTAATTGGCTGTTGGGCCATCCACCCCTCCTCTTGTAAACATTAATTTAATCACTGGTCTAGTGTAAGCCTATACCAACCTTAATGGTTATAGTAATTGTGTCAGTGTGCTCTCCCACAGACATTATCCATCCAAAGTCTGTCCTCAAACTGAAATTCCACCTTGAGATACAGTTAGTCAAGGCCATTGAACTCAAGAAACACTTCTGGCTAATGGGAAATTATTCGAGCAATTACCACAGAGGTCACTGGGAAAATGATGATAGGGAAGTAAGTTTGAAAACACAAAAACTTGATAATTGTATTATTTTGCAGTTAAAAACAAACCCATAGGAAGTGTATCAGACCTGACTGAGTGTGTAAAGTAATTTAATGCAGTTTTTAAGCAATGGAATAAAAACATGGTTAAAATATAATGCACCAGTTGAATGAAGTTGGACTTTGTCTTTAGCTGGAGCTTTGCAGTGTTTATCACCATGTTTTTAACCCAAGGCCCCTCCTCTGTATGCCCTGTCGTCCTTCATAGCGTCACAGACCACTGGCAAGGAACTAAATAATAACATTTCACAGTTTCACTATGGGGCGCCATCTAAGGCCTGTAGCACTGTCACTTGATATCACTCTTGCCAAGCAGAGGACTATTGTGTGCCTTAAGAGTGTGCATAAATGTCTAAGTGTGTGCGTATTTTTGCGAGAGCTTGTGCACGTGAAATTGCATTCTTGTGTGTTTGAATGTCACAGAGTACGATATTGCGCTGACTGAGAGGCTATAACCTTCATCAGGTCTGTAAAGGTAAAACATGTGTTTCCAGGGGAAGCTAACGTTCCACTCAGATTTACAGAGGGAAATGACATATCCCCTTTCTGACAAGGAGTGTTAAAAAGTGAAATGGGGATAGATGCTGAGACAAAACATACCTCTGGGGTACAACAGCTAGAATCATAAACCTGAGTATGGAGGATGGAGACAGGCATCTAGAGCCATATAACACTGAACCTAGTAAAATAGAGGGAGGCTGAATTTTAAATAACATTATATATTATAGTGATATTTTTTAGACTTTTAGACAGTTCTACTTTGGAGTCAAGTGCACAGAAAACCAACTTATTTTATAACAAATTCAATACCTTCCTTGGCACTATTTGGTGTATTCCAAGTCAAAGCAGTCTTAATTATTTGAAATGTACCCCGCACCACCATTAGCTCAGTTTATTATGTAGTAAAAATGTGCAAAATACTCATTGCCACTTATTTGGCAGCAAATTTCACAAAGTCTAATTGGTCCTTGGCTGCTGTGCCATTTACTTCATTGCAGTTTTACAGTACATTGTTCATTGTCCCTAAACAAATATAGCTGTTCAGTGGCTAAACAGGATAGTTATTTGGATAGAAAACATGCTGCTTAACCTGTGTCCAGTTTGTCATGATCCGGTTCCGTTTGACCGCTTAACCCCTGAAATAGTGTCCCTAATCCACGCTTAAATGTCTTGAGTTGTCAAGGCATGAACATTTTCCTGTCAAAGTATTTCCTTCCCTTGCACCAGTCAGTAGTCATTTCGCAGGGCCTGAAAGATTGAGATGCTTGTTGTACTCATTCTGGGCCGAATCACATGTCTGTCTGAAATGGCTGCTGAGTGCCAGTGAAGGATGCCTTTCAACAGACGGGGGAATTTCCAGCAGCACGAGGTGGAATAGTCCCTGGGAGGGGAAACGGAGGGGATAGATGAGGGGAAGGAAAAGACAGGAAGAGTGGAGCGGAGCCCAGAATGGGCCAGTTGCTCAACGACCATGGGGAATCTGGTCTGGGCTGTGGCTCTCAACACATCCATCTTGACCTAAAGCAGGCCAGTGATGGGTTTCCTTTAACAGTGCTCTAATGTCAAAACATCATGAGGCGCCTAACAGGAACACCCAAATTAATGTCTTTGAATCCATTAACTGATATTTCAGCAGACAAAATTGATTATCGCATGATGACAGGGAGACACGGTGATAGTGATCATTGAAACGGTTCCCTTTTCATGTGGTATGACCAAGTGTTTCCAAAAACAACTGAACAGATTTAGCCTAAGTGTTTTCTGATGACCAATAGATTTGGGGAAATATACAGAGAAAGTTGGTACATCTCAAACTGTCCACCATCGTGTCCAAAATCTTCCACAAGAATGTAAACCACAGAAGTTTGAACTGGAGCCAAGTTTGGCTGCAAGCTGGGAAGCAGACTGAGACGAGTTCACATTCAATCCAGTAGATTAGTAATAGCAAACATTTTTCAATGAGAACCACTGAAATTGATTTGCCAACGTATTGTTTGTATTTTATGTGTATACTTAAGTATGTGTGTTTAAATGTGCATATCTGTTACACTTGGCAAGGCCTACAGTCAGACAATGGCCCATAGTGATTATCCACACTGTGCAGTATGAACACTAGATATGCTATTTGTATTTAGCCGTCTATTACACTTCTTGTGCCAAATGGAGTGCTCAGCCACTATGGTTGTCAATTGCGGGCCACACTGTAGTTTTCTTTAAGTACAAATCTATTTAGAAAATATTATCCATGTTATGTTGATGTGATATTTTGTTATTTTCACTCTCTGCACATTTTGACAGTCCCTTCTCTCTTTAATATCTGATGATTCATTTCACTAAATGCTGTAGGATACTGTTTTTCTTTGTGGCAGTCAAATAACATCACTCTGTGCAAGAACTGAAACTTCCCTTTTCCCCCCTCCTTCCTTTTCTCATATTTTTCCATAAATTGTCAAGGAGACCTGGATGAAAACCAGCTTCAAGGCCTGGAAATGAGTGTATTTTTACTGGCTCAGACACTGTCCAGAAGATATTAGCCGTGTAGGAAATGTGCTGAATATTACGGGCCCCACTATGCGGGGCCAAGAAAGACAGTTGGTGCAAACCCCAGACTGCCGTGCGGCTGCTATCTCTCAAAATGTCAAAGCTCTGGTCTCTAAGTCTGCTCTGCTCTGCTGTGGCTCCAGGTTGGAGCAGGCAGGCAGGCGACCTGACTGGCTGGCTGGCTGTCCAGCTCTCTGAGTCATACTGGTAATTAAATGTGACTGAGGACTGTAGGGTCAACTCTGATACTCGGCCCAGTCTAAAGGAAGGGTTTAGGCCCAGGCTCACACTGCTGCCACTTCCATTTGCGCATTAAAAAAAAAAACTGATTATTTTGAGCCACTGTCCCAGTTTTCGATTTAAATGTTAAAACAATGGCTATTGTCTGAACAATATCAACATGGTGTATGTATGTGAACGCATGCCTACATGTGCACCTCATTCCAAAAAGAAACATTTTCCAGAACAACAATATTTCCCTGCCACAATCATCTGAAGGCTCCAAGGCGAATTAATTCAGAGTCAAGATATTTATGATCCCATAAATGGGATTATTTTGAAGTAATCCATTTTCAGGAAGAATAAAATTGAGTTAGGCGTTAATCACCAGACTTGCAAGCTCTTAGACTCACATTCCTCACATGCTGCGCAAATGAGCTCTAAAATGTGCTTGACTGGTATTCTAACAGTTACATGTAGTTTCCTGATCTGCCGCGTCCTATGGGAATACAGCTAATGACCCAAAGGGGAGAATACAATGGAAGGCAATTTGTAGCAGCTCATTATGCCCCTCGTTCATTATTCTAGTTAATCTAATTCATAGTTTATGGCAAATGTTGCTCCGTTTCAGACGAGGAGATGTGAAAGTCATAGTTCTACAGTGTTGTTGACAAGGCCTGTCTAACCACTGGCCACAACCACAATAGCTATGAAGTGGTAGAGGGGGTGAATCCCCCTATGAGGGAGGAGAAGAATAATATAACTCACATGAAAAATCATATTAAAATCATCCAGCTTGGTCTTGTAAGGTCATGTAAGAGAACATTATAACTCTTAAACTTGTCTCCTTGTAATCCCTGACAGAGGGGAAGAAATAACATTAAGTGCTTTTGGCTACGTGCACTGTGCTGAAATTCTAACATCTCACATCCACGCTTCCTGTGATTGGTCTATGAACGCTCGAAAACCCTGGAGACTATGGTGGGTTCAAGGTTCAGCTTCCACTCATGCCAAAGAAAGTAACCATAGGGCCAAGGAGTGTGTGGTGAAATCCAAATCCCACACTCTAATTCTGGATTCGCTAACTTTAAGAGATAGCTTTAATATGATGCACATGATAAATGTTACGTCTTGCATAGGATATATTGTAACAGCATTTTGCTTTCTCTCTATATACAATATATGATTTCTACATTAATGGTAAGAGTGCTGCAACATAATTACTCACTGACCATTCATACCACACTAAAACAATTTTAAAGTTGATAGAAAGCGTGAGAATGCAACAGGAACAGAAAAAGAGCCAAAAAAGAGACTTGTGAAAAATGACTATCGGATGTTGTTCTTCATTTTTGATTTGGTAAGAGAAATTGTTGTATCTCTCAGAGTTTATATCATCGCTATAAATGCTAAATGATGGACAAATGTTAGCAGGCAGCTATCATAGATTGCCCAAGTCGTCAAGCAGCAGCAGTAACTTCATGTGAATGTGTAAATGCGCTAGATAAAAAACACACACAGACGCTCTTGTTAGATGCTCTTTACCAGCACAGACAGTGTGATTTAGCACTATACCCTTAAATTTTGTTCTTCCTTGGTAACATCAATAAATATGGTATCTCTTAATCCAATGACATTTCTAAGGGATCAATGCTGATTTCTTACTGGTATCTGAATGTACTTCCTTCCACAAGTGGAACCTTTGAGACCAAACATAGTAACACAGTGGCTGATTTATGGTCTGAACACGGAGAAATGAGTGAATGAATAAAGTGCTTTTCCCTACTGTATAATATCCGACATGTCATGCCAGAACTCAAGACAGAATAGGACTCGGCAAGTGCCTTTTGCAACAGTCAGAATATGTTGTTGGCCTCTATCTGAGAAGTCGCTCTCCTCTGAATGTTCTCTGCATGCTTCAAAGATATGAGATTAGACAGCTGCACGTCAGACTCATTGTCCTTCGTTAACAAGTCTAATTTGTGCCTCGTTCTGTCTTCCAGCTCTTCCAAGATCTCAGACAATCATTCTGGCCCCCACTGGGGTTTGGAAGAATCATCACACTGGCATCCGTATTTGCACCATCTGTGATGGAGAGAGCTGTGCGGTTATGGATCACACACACTCAAGCACATGAACGGGTGCACACACACACACACACACACACACACACACACACAAATACATATATACACACAAACACACGAATGCTAACATATACACAGAAACAATCATCTTTTTTTCTCTGTATCACACAAACACACAAGCTTACAAACAGATAAAAACACTCTCCTTCTCTCAATCACACACACACACAAACACACACACACACACAAACATACATACACTCCAGCATCCCCATGTTGTGGTTGGTATAATCCCCATTCTCATCTAATCCCAGAATCCCTTAACTAATTTGGGCTAAAAACCACAACAAATGAGCTGATATCATTTTCTGATGAGCCAAAGTGAGTGATTTGCTGTACCAGCTTTGACTGCTGATTCTGAAATAGGCATTTGATATATCATGATAACTACAGGCTTCACTGCTCAGACACCTTGCTTTAGCAGCAGTGTAGTTAACTCCTGGGTTAATACTGACATAGCTATCGTGCAAGTACGACCTCATACATCACCCTCTGTTTCACTGTTGCTAAACTCCCATAAGGATCTTTTTGGAAAATGCTATAACACTTTGGGACAGATCCATTTGTGGGTGGACTTCTACAATGTCTCCCACCGTATTTACTGTAATAAATCAATGACTGTTTGTTATCAGTGGAAGTGGAAAGAGTCACTGTTGATCCCCTCCCTAGCACTTCAGTCAGGAAGAGTGAAATGGTCCATTGGTAGTTATCGGGCTGCATTAGCGGACATATTTGAATTTAACTCTAGGTATTCCAATAAAACAAATGGAACAGATGACCACTGTTTGGATGAATGATCCCATTCACTGGACATTGGTCATTTTGATGCTTCCCCAATATGCTCCACTGTCCACTTATTTGCAGAGTTTGCTTCCCAAAAATATTAAAAGCCACAAATCTAACTGTGCATACTGAATAGAGCCACAATGCAGGGGCAGCTTTAGCTGTGTTACAGCTATCTCTATCTGGGCTCTGGAGGACAAGCTGGCATGGAGCTTAGTAAGTCTACAGCTGCCTGGTTCTGTTTGTGTTTATGTGTATGTTTGTGTGTTTCCCAGGCTGTTGGATATTGGTCTGTTCCCCTAGCAGCATGCTGACCATCACTGCCAACCTGTGTGACTGAATCCCACCACATTCTTTGCACACCACACCACCATGATAGCAAACACACCCCAGTGCCTAACAATAGAACACCACCAAGAGGCAACCTCATAACCTAGACACAACCTGCTCCTGGTAGAATTTCAGAGAGCATTTGTAATGTTGGCAGTCCTTATTTCTTCTTACTGAGCAATTAACGTTCTCCTTTTTTAATTAATTATGATGGTGTTTCTGCAGTAGTCATTTCTGCACCCCATGCTGAGCGGGCCTCTAGCAGGATCACTGTTACAATTCTGCAGTGGGATGCTGTAACATGCTATTCTCCGCCTTATTATACAGCTATCAGCCAAGCAGTGTCTCAGTGGATGTTTTTGAGATGTGCTCATGAAAGCTAAGACAGATATTAAAGAGGGAATTAAACAAGCTCCTCTCTGTGGTTACTCCACTATGAATGACTTGTTTAGATTTGGCTGTCTGCATCTCAGCCAGTTTCAATGTAACAGAGACCGACTGATAAAAACCAACAATGCTTTTATGATGAGAACACATAAATTCACATCTGCACATGAGCATGCGTCTTCTGCTGTATGAGTGTTTCTCTGTGTTTTCCATCTCCATCTGATAAACACCATTCTGAAGGAAATGGTAACAAGTCATCCACCTGAATATTTGTCCAGGGTGTGTGATAAAAC
This sequence comes from Nannoperca australis, assembly GCA_036023655.1. Classification (NCBI taxonomy): domain Eukaryota; kingdom Metazoa; phylum Chordata; class Actinopteri; order Centrarchiformes; family Percichthyidae; genus Nannoperca; species Nannoperca australis. The sequence goes on along the minus strand of JAVQJD010059894.1, from coordinate 34,580 downwards.
TCCACCAAAACAGGGGCGCATGGGATAAAGAAGGCACCACCGAAGGCACGAAGATCGCAATCACAGAGAACAAGCAGCTGAGGCGTAGAGAGAAGGGCCTCTCGAGACAAGAGGCAGCAAAGAGCAGACCTGTGTTTTTATATATAGGAGTGGCATCAGACAAACTGTGAGCCAGACCTTAACAGCGAGCAAGGAGTGCCAGGGTTGTGACTCTGCTCTAACACCCCAGTTTAGACGGAAGTATGAGAGGGGATATGAGATTGTACAGCAGAGACGAGGCAGTCGCACAAGTGGGATTTTAAACATCACTTAACAGTACAGGTCCAAGAAGTTCACACCCAGCAAAAACAAGCAAAAAAGCCCATGAGATAAAAAAAAAAAACTCTTAACATTTTTTGTCTGATGTTTTTGTCTAGACTTTTTCTCTTTTGACCCAATAAAGGAAAATTTTAAAAATTGTGTTTGTACAGGAAATATGTTTCCCACTTTCAGTCTTTGATAATTTTTCAGTACAATAATGTGCATTAAGTGGCAACATGATTTTTTGCTCCTTTTATCTTTGGTGTGACTGACTTGGGCTTTGATGTCAGGGCAATTAGTAGTCAAGGATCAGGGTGGGAGGCTGTGTAAAGCTCTCCACCAATCAGGGCTGAGCAAGTGCAGAGGGTCAGGTCTAAATATATTTAGTAAATGGAGATGAATGGACAACTGAAAGAGAAAGAGAGATTCATTCACTTCCAGAGGTTGACAAGTTTAAAGAGGGAAGAGTGGAGATTGAAAGGCAAAAAAAAAGAGAACTGGATGTGTCAACTCAAAGTGACCACACTGCTTTATTCACATCTTCATTGCGAGTAATTGTGGTGTGAGTGTTTTTTCTTAAGAAAATATGATTTATGTTTCCCTGTACGTGCTACAATGAGTATGCATATTAGCATTCTGACCTTGCCTCCCTCTGTACTCTGTGGGAGCAATCACAGCTCAATTAAACCCCAACCATGCAGATACAAATTGTTCCAAATAGCCGGCGACCAATGGAAGCTGTCAGTTTAATAGGCAGCTATTTGAAGGTGTCATGTAAGTTGCAGTATACAACCAAATGGCTTTAATGAAATATGCAAATTCTTATTATAAACCTGATGATGTTACACTATAATTAACCTTAATATTTCAAAATGCTTAGAGGCTAACAAAATACATTTGTAACATTCTCCTCTACCCCTGTGTATGTGTGTGTGTGTGTGTGTATGTGTGTGTGTGTGTGTGTGTGTGCGCGCAAGAGTGTACGTGGGAAAGGCATTCAGACCTTAAAGGATCACTGACTTGTTCCTGTCAGACAACTCTTGTAAATCAAGAACCATTTTTACAAGGTTGTCAATAAAGTTCCATGTGTGATTGAGCACCGTCCACAATAAACAGATAAATTAAAAAAGAAAAAGACATAAAATACATAGAGCGTCTATTGGCATATGTGAATCCTGCGGAAATATAAAAATTTCATGGCCCATTATAAATAAATGTTTTTTTGATCACTACAATTTCACAGTTGCTAAGGACTGATTTAACCCATACGACAAACTATCCATTTCACTCTACAATCTATATATTAGGAGTTCTTCTCATGCATGTAGACCAGTACACACTACCCTATAAAAGGTTCTGATCAATAGGTATTGCCTTTATTTTGGAATGAGCTATGGTCTGGCATATGGGAACAGCATTCTGTCTCCAAGTACAACAATCCATTCTTTTTAATTAGTAAGATTTTCAAGACTTTTTTACAAAAAAGGTTTGATCTTTTACCCATTTTCCCATATTTATTTTTTCTTCTAGCCCACTGAAGAAAAAAAACCCTACTGTTTTGCAACAATTTGGCTACATTTAATTTCTTTTGGAATTTTAACATGAATCCCTTATGTTACCCACCGTAATTCCCACTGTGATGTTACTTTTCCCTTTTCTGTCTCTCTCTCGCTTTCTCCCTCCCTCCCCCCCACGCTGTGCATGTGCCCATCTGTTGTAATTAAGCTAGTAATCGTCTGTGTTTTTGCGTGCATCCATATGCTTGTGGTTATGACTTGTGTGTTTCCTAATGTTACTAAGACTTTGCCAGGCATTTGAATAAAATACTGTGCTGATGTGGCAGCTTGGAGAGACGGGCTCACAGGAGGTAACCACAGCAGAGTTTCAGTCAATGACATGAAAAGAAAACCAAGCTCAAAAACTACGTTGGTGTTGATTATTATTTCTACATTTACTACAGTAAATCCTTGCTCGTTCCAGGGCTCTTGTTGTAGAGCCTGCTCCTGATACACTAAACCAAACCAAAAAACACCCCCAGCTTTAAATACACCTATCTCTGTCTTTGGAAGCCAGTGGTTATGTGGTAAAATGCCAGACAGGAGCCAGTGGCCAATCCAGACCTTGCGTCCACTGCTGCAGCTAGTACTGCATTAACCATCCGTCCCAGTCTATTTCCCCTTACACCCTTCATCTTGATTCTTTCTCTCTCTCAGTGTGCTTTTTTCTTCTCCAGCATCCAAGCATCTCAGCTGCCATTTAGGCCACAGAAATATGACGTCTGCTGCTCTAATGATTTGCAGACTATAAGTGGAAATGCCCACCATGAATCATGAAAATGCATTTTCCCATTTCCATTATGGAGGAGACTACATGCTCACAGAGAGATTTACACCATCATTGCTTTCTCATTCTCCTCCTCCTTCTCTTTCTCTCTGTTGCATCCTCCCTCTGTGTTGTGTTGGCCATCTCCTCCTTCCCATTCATTTTCCTGTTCGACTCATTTATAGTCCCCATGTTTTTGTATTTTATGTTAAAAGCTAACCAAAGGCCGGCCATGTGCATGTCATGGACAGAAGTGGATATCTGAAACACCTTGATGAGTCCCCTTGTTTAGCTGATGTTTCAATCTGATTAGCTTACAAATCCATCACAACCCTTATTTTTACTCCCTGAAGGATACACATCTTAAATTGAATTAATGTAAGATTACTGTGTGTGCTTGTTTGTGCAGCTGCATGCTTGACTGTAGTTTTGCTAGACTATAGCAATTATGACATTGCTGTTTAAAACACAAGACTTCAATCCTAAACAGAAGGTTTTCATTTCAGAGTGTTTAGCTGTCCTGGTACAACCGGAGGGCATTTGCCACATGCCAATCAGCATCAAAGGAATGATAGTTCTGCAACTGATTTGTATGTGCACATCCCAGGTCAAAGCACTGGGTCTTTCTGTGTAGAACATAAGAAAAATGCCACCAATTAGTTTGTGCTCAGTTCTGGTTGAAAATCTGTTCCCTGTAAAGATATATGTCAACGACCTTATGCTTCCAATATCTCAGCATACACCTTGAAACACTTGCAAGTTCTTCTGCCATCACAGCATACACACACAAGGTTGCAAATTGTAATTTAAGATCAGTGGCTGGGTTAGGTTAGGAGTTGCTATTGATTTGACGGTACGTGCAGAGTCATAATGGCAGAGGTTTATCCAGGGGAGAAAACTGGCTCAGCTTGTAAGGATCGCCTGTGGCATATAATCCTGACCATGAGCCAGACACTACACAATGCATTCCAAATCATGCTGTCTCTTTATGTTATTAATCTCATATCCCTCTAATCAGGATCATTCAGGGGAATTGCAAGAATTTTAAACAAAATATTCATTACATTGCATTGCGTCATTCATGTCCGGCATGTGAATGTGCACACAGATTTTTAGAAACCTGTTTTTCCCCTTTATTTTTTCTCTTTATTCCGTGGAACCATAACTCATTGGCTTTCATTTTCTCTCTCCCTATCTGGTTATTTTCAGGGGCAGTTACTTGGGAAACAGAAATATCATGCATATTCTGTCTGGATGTAAGTGGAAGTACTTCTTACGCTGCCAACCAGAGCTCTGATTGGTTTCAAGCAGAACTGTCTATCACAACAGCAACACAATGACATGGTTACAACCGGTGACCAATATTACTCATTTGGAGATCATTCTGCGGCTCCAGGTTGCCTTAAACTTACAAACTAAAGGTGACTTTTAACATGCATAGAGTACAAAGGAAACACAATCCAGGATTCATGTCTTGATGAGCCTCTGAGAATGTAAGAGATATGCAGAATGTAACTCCTTTGCCCTCACAAGAAAGTGTGTAGAATGTGTAGAAAGGACATATTGAGAGATCTATTATGGTTGCATTTGCATATCTTTGTTGCAAGCTTCATCACTAAAATATTCTAAACTAAAAATGTTTTAGCATTAAGTGCACATGATGAAATGAAAACCAGTGAAATTATTTATATCATTAATTTACACTGGAAGACTGGGTATTGAACGAAGTGCTCTTTCTTGGTACCAACCAAAATGTGTCTGTATCGCACCATCAGAAACTGTTGAGCACCAAAGTAGGCACTGCTTGCTTGGTCAGATTTTTAATCCTGTTTTTGTACCGCTGCTTGTGTTTAGACAATGTTTGCATTTAAGATGTGAGGTTAAAAAAAACTGTTTTGATATTAGTCGCATTGTATCTGAGCAAGTATTGAAAATGTTCAAACCTGATTTATCCAATCCTGTCTCCTAGAAATGCAACCACTTTGTAACAGCAAATACATTTTGAAGTAAACTTAATGCAGACCAGATTACTATTAACATAATGATGAAATGTTAATTAACATGTCTGGCAAGTTGCAAAAAATTTTGATACTGAACGTATCAATAAAAGGTTCACTGACATATTTTATTAGTTTTACACCAAAATATCCAATATTGCAATACAATATGTGTGATTATAGCATTACTAAACATGTTTAAAGTTATGTTTAGGCCCTGGCAGCTATTGGTTAAGGTTAGGGAAAGATCATTGTCTGGTTTACTATTACCTGCAGTGACATGAGACACACCATTCTTGATAACATTTAACCCAAAGCACAATCTTTCCCTAACCTCAACCAAAGTGCTTTTTTTGCCTAAACATAACATAACATAGAGTCAGTATGCAAACCCGGTCTCTGGAGTCAAAGTCCTGTACTTTGTATGCCCACCATCCACTGCTTGGGGAATATAAAAACATGGGGAATATAAATGAGTTGAACAGGAAAATAAATGGGAAGGTGGAGATGGTCAACACAGCCCCAGAAGATGGATGCAAGAGAAGGGAAAGAAAGCTAGCGTTCACTTCTGTCACCACAATGTAATTGGAAAAACAATTTACACTTTAATTAGGTGTCAGTGAGAGTGAAATATGATGAGTAACACAAGAAACAAATAGCATCAAGAAGAACTTTCTTTCATTATGGGGAAGGTGATCTGATTTGGTACGAGCACAACTTGATTCAATACATCAATATATCAATATAATATTAATACATATATATGTTTTTATATATCTTTTATTAATTGCACATGCATAGTTGAAAGTGATACTGTTTACTAAATAAATTTCCTTAGACAATATCATCATATAATCTCCCCCCCCCAAGAAGTATATCACCACCATAAAAAGTAAATCATTCTCTAATAACACCACGACTACAATAAATGAGGATTCAGAAAAATAGAAACCTGTGTACAATAAAATGCAATCCAACAGATCATGCCAAGATAAAAACTTATTTAAAAAAAATATGTGTTTGTGTATAATAAGTGTATGAATACATAATAATAAAAGAGAGAGATTTAATAATAATAATAATAAAAAGGATAATTTGTAAGACTGAATGTGTATGTTTTAGTAGTGGCGTTGGTATGTATTATGTATCATATAGACATTTCTTTTAGACTGTTAGACTTGCATATAAAAATAATGCTGTCAAATACAGAACTAACATCACCATTCCAGCTTGGAAATAAACCTTTACTACTAATCTTCTCAGCTTTCAGTTGTGAAATATTAGATGTCCTCTTGTCCCTGACCAGAAGAAAAAAAAAAAAGTTGAAGTAACAAGTTCAACATAAATGCAGTACATCTGGTGAAAAGAAAAAAATAAGAGAAATGCTATACTTTATGTTAGGTGAACTATATCCCCCAACCTCATTGCTCAACCCTTTGAGTACCTGAAAGAAACTTCTCTCATCGCTGACCTTTGAATCGAGCATTCCTTGTTCGGCTCGGGTCAGAGTGAACCTTTAACTAGCTGGCCTCCTTGGTCTTTGCCAGGAAATGACTATAGTTCAAGTGGAAGTGCTTAACAGCTGGTAGCTGCAATCCATAAACAGAAGATGGAGCCCTGATTGGAGCTGCACACTGTGCAACGTCAAGCTTAAGTTTCAGCCTTCTGCCTCGGAGTGTAAATCACACAGTGCAGGGAAACAGAAGCCAGATGGTTATTCACCTCCCAGCTTTGTGTGTATGTGCACATGTGAGTGAATGTGTGTACTGTAGGTTTGTGTGCGTTTGTTCACGTTTGAATTGGCATTGTGTGTCAACATGTGTGTTTTCATATTTACGCACAAGCGTTTTATAATTTGTTTTATTACAGAAATATAAAAAAGGCACAAATACAATGCTGATTATGACACTGCATTAGTATTATTTCTCAATTCAGATGCCACTGTAACGCAAAAATATGTCGCTTTGAGGTATTTGCTGCAACGGCTGACACTGATGTTTTTCTCTGGAGGTTGTTTCTTCGTTTCAGGGTTCAGGTTTGAATCGGGTTTAGGTTAAGGTTAGACTGATTGAGGTTAGGCAGGTAATTGCAAAGGGGGTCAGGGTTGGGGGCTCGAAGATGCCTTATTTCACTGAGGGTCCTCACGGGTATTTAAGTACAAATGTGTGTGAGTGTGTACGAGAAGGTTATTATATAGAACAGTTACTCCTCATATTTGTTTACTCAAGAGTTTGAGGATCTCACAGTGGATTAGCTGTTTTCCCTTAATGTTAAGGGTCTTTTCCTGAGGCTAACAGCTTACATCTAGAGTTTAAAGTTGAAATCCAAAATGGGATTATCTATATTACTTACATTGATCCTTTGACTCATATACTTGACATGATGATACTAAAACAAAATATATAGATGAACACAATCTTTTACTCTTATACTGAATTAAAGGTCTCTCTATGTACATACAACTCAGACATAGTTATTTATATTATTTCTGAACACATATTTTGTACTAAATTATATTACAGTATAAGTACAAGTATAAGTAATAATGCTACACTATTGTACATTTAAACCTCATCTAACTATCCTTAATACTTTGCAAACTATTGTAGAGAATTGTAATATTAAGAAATGATTTTTTAAATGTCTTTGGATTGAATTTAGCTAAATCATGAACCAAGATATAACTCCAAATTATATCTTAGATTTGACAAATGTACTACTCTCTCTGCTCTAACAAGACTTTTATTGAACTCGAATTGGTTGAGACAGCCACTGCATTGGCCATTCAGCAGAGAGGCCATCCTGTCCGGTATTATGGGGTGTGAAAGGAAGAGATGAATATTGAAAGGGAGAGGCAAAGATAATGCTGGTGATAGAGGTTGGCTAAAAGCTGACAGGACAACCCAATGGAGGGGAAACAGACAACTGACAAGACTCCAGCCAGCTGAGCAAAGAGAAGGGTCTAGACCAAGAGGTAAGATCGATCAGCATTAGTCAAAAAAACGATCAGTAGAAAGACTTTTAAGTGGCTCGAGAAGCAAACTTCCCAGCCTCTGATAATCTGCTGGCTTAATCACATCCTTTTCAATTACTTGAAACAGATTAATACTGAGGACTTCTATTGGCTTTTGAAAAAAAAGAGAAATTAATATATAGAGTCAAATTAAAACTTTGACTGTGTGTGTGTGTGTGTGTGTGTGTGTAATCAATGTGTGTATGTCCATCACAAATGGGAGTAATGGGGTGTAAAAAAGTGAAGTTTATATTAGTGTAGTATCAATCTTCATAATTACACATACGCCAGCTGAAAAGCACTACACTTGCACGTGCCTGATGTGTTTCCTCTCTCGCCTCCTTGTCAGAAATGCCTCATTTAAAGTTATGTCTGTGCCAGCTGCGTTGCTGTGTGGAGGTGCTGTGTCTGTTCTCTGCTAAACCTGTGAGAAATCACTGTCAGTAAAACTCCACAATCCACTTCTACCACAGCTCTGGCTACAAATGCATTTTTTACACATTTCCACCAAAGCTTTGACGCTTTGTCTGGAAGCCTCAGGCTGGCGCGAATTTGCCCATGGGCGATCTCTTCGCTCTGGCGCTCTTATCTGTCTCTCTTTCTGTCCCTTTGACTACTTCTCCTCTCCCTCCCCCTTTCTCTCTCTTTCATTCCCCTCCAGCTATCTTATCCCTCTCAGTGGAGACCGTCGAACCAATCTTTTTCGGTGACACTTTTACAGGATGTCCGAGTTGAACTATAACCTAGAATCCAGACTTGCCCAAAACTGTCGCATGATTTAAAGCGGCAAATAAATTAGCTGAAAATTACCTGTCAAACACCTGCTGGTGAAGATGTTTAGAGTCTCCTCTAACCAAAGAACAGCTGGTAAAGGAGGCGACAAGGGGCATTTCCATTTGACCAGAAATCACTACTTAACGACCCCCCGCCTATTTTCAACACCCGGAGAATCCGTCAGTATCATAACGTATCATCTCTGGTTGGATGTGACACAAATTGTAAGTGACACGTGAGCTGTCATAGACGATGTTCTCTGTGGGACAAATAAGTTTAGCGTTCAGCTGAATTAATCAGTGTTGACAAGAGAACTCCCTTGGCTGTTTCCAGTCACAACGCTTTGTTTGCCTCACCTCCTAATTGCTCTTGCTTGTGTAATTAACTAATTGCAGCCCGTTATGATTTTAGAAATGATTGTTTAATTTAGTGCAATAAGAGTGGTGTTGTTAGCACCTGTGTAGCAGAAGTTCATGAGGATGACACGGCACACTGGGTCCCATTATCTGAAATAAGTAAGAGTGACAAAAATTACTTAGACACGACTGTTATATAATCCTTTTATGACACTATCAGTAGCCATTATCGTTGATGAGTTCTGTTGTTTGGAGCAATTCAGGAGAAAACTTGATGATTGCTAAATACAAAGAAAGCTCTGCTCTGTATGACCTTCAATTAAAGGAACCATTGAAGTCTTCGAGTATAAAGCTTTCATATCCAAATATATCTCCCTGTCCCATCTTAGTTTTTATGATATGAATAGAGATAACCCACCAGTCACTACACTAATATTCTACCAGTTCTCTTTATTCAGTTGTGCCTGGGTGGCTCTGGAGAAGCCTGCTGACTTTACATTGTTTGCAAAAGATACCACCTGTTTGGAGAAAACACATTAAAGCTCAAAATGAAAGGTAATATCCAATGACCTTTTCAATGGGACCTATCTACATTATTCAAGCAGAGCACAGACCAGATTTGATGCGGAATCAGCTAAATGATGCGCCCAAGTCATGTTTTATTCATTCAGCTTCTTCATGAGCTGCAACCACCCAAAGACAAATGTTGGGAGGTTTTTTATAGAAACACTGAGATAAAACTACAGTTTAAAATAAAGCAATAATAGAAGGAACTTTAAATAAATTGTTATAGTCAGCACTGAATTATTTACGAGTTTTTAGACTGCTTTGCCCTAAAATTGTCAATTTTGAAAAAGGTAAGTGCGAAAAGATCTTCTCTTAGACTAATTCATGTGTGTTCAAGCGACGAGGAAATATTAAACTTTTTGTTTTTTAATCCTATAGTAGCAGCACACACTGCCAGAAACAGAGATTTTTCTTCTTTGGTCATAACTGATACTTTTAGAAATGCTGTCGTACAGAGTTGGAACAATTGCTGTACTTTCAAAATAAAAATTATGAAAAATTATATAAATTATTAAATAAATAATTTAAAATAAAAATGTTAAATTAGTAATGTACCTCAATAGTAATGTACCACAATAAGCCAACATTAGAGTTAACATTATAGTGTAGGTGTAACTGAAACAGAAAAAGTTCAAAGTAAAAGTTCAAAGATCATAAATCCCTGAAGCTATTTAACAATGGTGTAATGGTCATTGCTCAATGTAAATTAACTCAGCACTGACATAAATCCACTCACGTGCACAGTGTGTTACCTTTAAAAAGTAAACTAATGCACTTAACTCACATCTGGAACTGGAGAATGAACAAAAGGAGAACTCACAGTCCTGCTACAAACACCGCTACACTACACAGTTCAGCTGACACAAAGACCGCAGAGTGGCTGAATACAGGAGAGTACCTACCTTTTAATTAGCTGGAATTTCTCTGGTAAGATGAAACACCCTACCGCAAACCACAACAGATTCCATGTAATTTCATGAAACTCTGCATCAAACATCCGCAAGAAATGTATTCCACTTCACAGTTTTGACTGGTGTTGTTGTCATTGCCAACAGCCACTATAAACTATCAATTATTTCATGATACAGGTTTACAAAGCCACAGAATGCTTAATAATCTAAAAGCTTTTCCACATATGCTAATCTGATCAGTGAGTGGTTGTGCCAACATCTGCCTGACAGAGGTGAGCGTGTTGAAGCTGCAGGTGTTTGCATCTGTTGTCTAACCTGAGCCATCCACGTAGTTTACCATATGTACTGCTGACCTCTGATCTTATCTCTCCTCACTCCCTGCAGCAACACTCACTAATCTGAGTGTTGAGTTTGCGTCTGTGTGTGTGTGTGTGTGTGTGTGCGTTCATGTGTAGAAATCTCATAAAAGGCAAGTTCAAAAGAAAAGTAAAAGTCTGTATAAATGAGCTCATTACTCAGTCACATTTGTAGAAAATGTATTTTGACCAGAGAACATACACAGTACAACCTTGTACCCTGGCAAAACAACATAATAGTTTTATTATTAAATCTATTTCCTATTCATTATAAAAAATATTGAGCTATTGAGGACTGAAAGAAATCATTGAGAGACTATTAACAGTGCTGTTCTGAAATTTAATGAGACAGTTCAAAGACAAAGATGTCAGTGTATGAAGGTGTCTTTGAAGTTGTATCGCAGTCATTTGTGCTACTTGATTCCTTCAGTTCCACTGTGCTAAAACTTCACATGAGGGAGAAAGTATCTGAATACATGAGCTTTGATAAAACAGCTGCTGTCTTAATGTGCTTTTTGTTTCCATTCATATTTGATGATCAGGCACAGGCACCGTTTCACAGAGGTAAGAGTGACTATGACAATCGATTACAGCATACAATTGGCAGATTTTGCCCTTTTCTGCTTAAATCTAAAATACCTTAATTTACTACGTAACACAGCCATTTATTATGATATAACTTGTCCAGAGTCTATAAAAAACATTTTTATAGAGTTATGTAAAGCACTTTGTCATACACAGGCACAAGCTGTTATCTCCATCACCAAGTCAGTCAGAGGAATTGATATGCATTCTGCTGTGACTAGCTGCTTATTGTTCTACGATGAAACTCCCTCTGGGGCCCACGCAGTCTCTGTATGCTCCATGTCATCCCTGACAGTCAGTAGAACATCTAATGATTTTCATCTCAGTTGCCTGGTCCTGTACGTCTTTAAGCCAGTCTCCAAGGGGCCGTGCATTGTAACCTTACCCCATATTCCTCCTGTCAGTCTCTGGCTATGACCCATCCATCATCTGGTGTATAATTACTCTGTACAGCTACCTCTCAGCCTGTCAGTTTCACAGGCAGTGTTCAGAAAAATGGCGAGCCTGGCACGTGTCTATTATCAGACTATATGCAAAAGTGATTAGAGCTGGAGACATGCAGGCTAACCTCATCAGTGACAGAATTAAAATCTTTGAGACAGTTTGTGGTGTAGCTCCAGGCTGGGGGCAACTATGTGAAGACTTTTTCCCCCCATTTCTTTCCTCTACCTTTTTAACTATGTTGTTGCTGTATAATCTTGTTATTTTTGCATAAGATATTCACACCATTATATTGCAGAAAAATTATTTTCAGTGGGACGAAAAAAGTAAGCTGTTAACAGAAAGGCAGAAAGGCACAGAGAGGAGGAAGGAGGGAGTGAGAGAGAGAGGGAGGAAAAGACTGTTTTGGCTGAGCAGTTGTCTCACATGAAGAGCGGCATGCTGTGACCATATGCTAGTCCAGGTGGACTTGGTATCCAGGCAACTGTATCAAAGCAGCGGGGGCATTTGCGATTGAATCCAGAGGACTTTTCAAACAGAGGAGTCAGAGAGAACAATGCAGCTATCATCTGTCGGCAGGTAAGATCACCTGGCCTTGCTGAGCCGGACTCTCCTTCTGGCAACTCCACAGGGAGTTCATTCAGACTCGTTCCTGCCTTGGAAAGACTCTCGCACAAGGTGTTTGGAGTGAACACTGGCATGTTTGTTCAATTTTGATTTTCAGCAATGAGAGAGTGTCAGCACATCCAAAGAATTGGCCAGGTGCTTGATGACGAGAAATGGAAACGGACAGAAAGAGACATGCACACTGGACTGATATTCTCTTAGTTGTTTAATCATAATTTGAGCATAAAAAGTTCATGTCTGTAATAGACTTGTAAAAATATGTTGCCACCAATATGTAAACCACTAAAGAACAAAACTTAACAAATAAGTGAAAATGCATGGACAAATGCATGTTGTATCAAGGCATGTTTTTCTACCAATGCATGTCTTATACAGGCCTGGGTCATGCATGAGTCATCTCACAGAGGGCTCCTGTATGCTGCAGGGGTGTGCCAACAGGGAAATGAACTCAAGGTCAGAAAGACACATGGAAACCTCCATGTAAGTAACCAAACACCTGCCAACATTGCTGGCCATGCAGTTTATATGTATACTGTGTGTTTTACACTTCAAATGATGGAAAATTTGGACCGCCTGCAATCATTTAAAGTTACAAAATGACTGTCTGACAACATAAATTACTAACATAAGTAATTTACCACAACATTAAAATGTTAAAAGTATTTAAGGAGTTCTCTGGGAACAAGTGTCATATACTTGAAAAAAGAGTAAAGTTAAGTCATTTTAGATAACAAAATGGAATTCCAAGAAAGTACTTGAAACTAGGTATAAGATAATCTCAGTCAGTTGGTGGATTTTGCTTCAACTTGTTTCAAGAAAAATGAATTTCTAACAGTCATTTCATGATTTGTTGAGTTACTAGGGAAGTGTCTATGTGCCGATTGCTGCATATTAAACATGCAACAGTTATGTATCACTTATACATTTAAGGTTGTAATGCTTTCAGCTAAATATTGTAGTTGTTCAGTTGTCTTTGTTATTTGACAATCAATTTTAATGCTCTCGCATTTAGTCTTCCAAAACATTTGATCTCATGTACATCATATCATTCTTGATTAATTTAGGAAGACATTTGTTTGATGTTTTTTTTCTGTCTTAACAGCTGGAGACAGCCAGACAACAGGGCTCTTGCTATCAAAAGCTGGCAGACCTTTTTGGTTTCTTGTCATTTTGAGATTAATTAGATAACCTCCATAACTTCAAATTCAAATGTTGATCACATTCATTAAGATTTTAGTGTTTTTTCATTTTACTAATGCCAAATATAAATGTTTATGTACTCCACTAAAATGTGCTGCTAGGAGAGCATTGTTTTCCCAGTTGCGGTGTAGTGACCTTCTCAGAAAAAGGAATTTATTATTAAATTGGTTTGTGCTCAGTGTATTTATTAGACGTGACTAAAGGCATACTCATACTGAGATAGAATTAACTCTCCATAGGAAAATGGCTGGTTAGCAGAAGATGGAAGAAATAAATGACCCTAATTGTGCTGATGAGGGAAACAAAAATACCAAACAAGCACCATTTTAGTGGCAAATTGCTACTTTGTCAGCCAGTTGTTGCAGAGAACACTTTTCCATGAAGACACAAAAGGCAATTTGCTTTACAGTAAGAAATATGCGGAATGCTAAACATACCTGACTCAACCAGAATCCTGTATACGAGTATATTCAGCAAAACACATTCAGCAACCCCCATTAAATGCTTTATATAATAATCGTATTAGCACGGCTCATTTTATTTAACTCAATCCATCTGACTCTGCGGCAAAGCAGCTCGCTTGTTAATGTTGTGTCTAAACTAGAGAATGAAGGATCGTCATTGAAAATTTTGGAGCATTTTTGGTCTTTCTGGAATGTAGCCCAGACAGCAGCAATGCCAGGTTTTGAGCATTATAGCTGTCAGACAAAGAGAGCCAAACCTGAAACCCCTGCCGTGGGGGCTCTATACATTTGTAAAAAGCAACCATTCCAAAGACATTTGGTAAGTATGTTGGAAAAATATAGAATGATAATTTAAGAGGAAACTTGATCTTTGTGTTTGCTTGTTAGCTGCATGCCTTAATTAAATATCGAATGATGCAAATGCATTGTTTATAATATAAATAAGTGTCGTAAGGGCAGCTTTTTACTATGACTTAATATATTTCAGACATTGCACTACATTCTTTGGAATGCACTATACAAAATATAAATGTGTAGTCTGTGTAGTTTCATTACAATAAAGGACCGAAGAGGCACAAGATGTTTGTTTTAAATTGTCACGATTTCAATACAAGCATCTGCAATCCTATCCAATCCTTCTGAACAACGCAAAAAGAAAAAGCATCAAAAACCAACCTGTTGCTGTTTTATGGTTTAAATTATTTTCTTTAACTGTAAAATAAACAATAAATCAGTACAAAATTGGCAGACTACTGATGGTGAATGTTCCTTGTCATTTTCTCAATACAGTGAGGCCAGAGTCCCAAGCTGCAATCTGTCTCTAATCTTCCACAGTCAGGGGCCAGCTAGGGGGAAAGGAAGTCAGTGTAGGCAGCTGTGTCGGTCGCCGAGCCTAACACACTAACGCCCCGAATCTGCTGCTCTTTTTCATGGAACTTATTTCAGATGAAATGGAGAAAGATCAAAATGTGGATGGTGCATAGTGTTGGGCCCGGGTATAATGAGTTACAGGTGGGGCTTGAATTCCCCTGCGCTGTGGCCCAGAGCTCCAGATGAGCCTGAGTGCTTTCACAGGCAGCTAGCTAGAGCCCCTTTCTGATTTCAGAGTACTTTTCCATTTCAACTGAGCGGCTGCTGCTGCTGTTGACATTGCCATTAAACATCTCAAGATGCAAAAATATATCTGTGCATGTTGGACAGAGGGACTGAACTCTATAACAATGGAGGGTCTGTAGAGAACTTTAAACCGTGTGCTTTTTATTTTATCTGTGCTCATTACCCTTAGGTCACATTTTTGTGAATGAATACAAATCAAGCACAGGTATGGAACAAGGGAGTGGGCTCACTGAAGAGTGTGGATATGTGTGTCACATTGGATGTGGTTAGTTGTTAATCTGTGAGACATGAGGGAGGCCACCACCTTTAGCTTCAAAAGGTCTTAAAGGTGAACACTTCAATGGACCTGCAGGTCATTATATTCCTGAGAGAGTGCTGAGAAACACGAGAAACGAGTGGTGGAGGAGGAGAAGAAGTGGGTAGTAGACAGACATAACGAGAGCATTCAAGAAGCAACTGACCAAAGGCTATAGACGCTTGAACCCTGTGGTAAACTTGGGAAATGAGGTTGCCATCCCTCTCAATTTTCCCTTCAACCAAAACCACAGCTCATATGGTAGAGATTGATCCCAGATCAAAGAGAATAGCCAATTAGACACAGTCATCCATTTCATTTGTAATCTCCCTCAGATCATTGAAAAATGTTGTACAGGAAACACTTAGGTGACATCTGCAGGTGCAAATTTTAAATGTTACCCTCAAAACACTTTTTTTGTTTAAAGATAAAGATGTGGCTCCAGCTGAGATTTCATTGCGGACATACGCCTCATTTTAATGGATGTTATTACCATATAGGCATTATAGTGCATTTTCAAAGAGTCTAGACACCAGAGGGTGTAATTTTAAAGTAATTTAAAGTCATTTAGACCAAAATAAGTCTATCCTTTCACTCTGTTTTGTCCCCTAGGACACCCAAGAACTTTGAACTCTTGTAGACCCCGGTGTGTATATGTTAGTTCATGACAGGGAACCTCTATATGGGTGTGTTTCAGTACACTGATACACTAAGAGGAATAACCAGGTTCAGTTCACTGTGCGCTAAGGTAAAGAAGTCACCATTAAGGAGATAATGGACAAGGAACATTGTCAAATCAGGACACCTGGGAGTCTCCACACTTAGACATATACAGCTTCACACACACACACACACACACAATACCTCTATATAACAGTAACAAAAAACATAATTAGAAAATGTAGAAATAAATTACATTGAACCCCTGAACACATTTGTTTTCTTATAAAACAAATTATACTAACCACACAGATGGAAAAACGAGTAAATACAGTCACTCATACTCTATATAAGGTTAGTAAATATGATGATATATACTGTTAATTATATACATTTTGGCATTAGATTAAATTTCCATACCGTTTATTTTGAGCTAGCTTCCTGTTGAATATTTTTCAGCAATTATTTTTGGCAATGAGAATGAGAAAATGTGCTTTATGGCAATATTGGATTTTTTATACTGTAATATTCCTACCTTAATCTGTGATGAATTTAATTGGATAATTTTGCCACAATCAGACATTGCGATTTGGTTATTTCAACTATAAAAAGTTTTTCAAATAAATTGAGAATTGCAGAAATGTATTATATAACAATATATACAGATACTACAAAAAAATTGGACACACTGTGATAAGAGGATATTATTCATATCATCCACACCTACATTAGTATATATAACGAATAAGCAAACAATACATATATACATAATAACTTACAAAATATAAAACTGAAAAATTAAAAATTAATGTGTGCTCAATGTCTTATGTAAACAAATTTTCACAAGCATTTTGATTCTGTTACAACAAAATGTGTTCAACTGAAGCAAACTCACCAACTGATACAGGTAAATAAAATATGCTATCATGTAGGTTTGTATTGTAACACGTTTGTATGTTAGCTTCTTTAGCTGTAAATGTATTATGCTGGGTCTCTTTATACACTGGAAAGTTTGTGAGTGCAGTCGTCTCACTCGTGTCTGGCAAACAGACCAATAAACATGGATTATGGGGTTGTCCCCTTAGAACATTCCTTGTCACCACAAGCATAAAGCATACTTAGGATATCAAAAACTGAAATTAGAGGAGTCTTTTGTGGAGCTCTGGAGAAACTAATACAGATACAGCATATAAACCACATGACGTATGTATTCATTTAGGGTTAGACGCTGGATGAAATTACCATGCGAACACAGCAGGCTGGATCTTATTATTGACGGAACTGAAGACTTAGAACTGTGATTCATTATATGGGACTTATGTGAGATGAAAAAATCCAAACAACTCCACACATCTTTTATAGATGCAGAGTATTCATATTTATTTTTGACAGCCATGTAACATGTAAGTGCAATCAACTCGACACATATTAGCCACAGTATGCTGTTGAACTAAAGCATCTAACTTCTCTAGAACAGATTTCTTTGATTTTGTCCCAGAGTACATTTAAGTAGTATTAAAACTGTGTTCTCCTGCTGCTGTACAACACTGCAACATTAAAGCAAATTCCTGCTCTCATGCTAAGTGACGGGCTTGTGTCGTGTTCTTAAGTAGATTTTGATATACTGCACTGCTACTGATGATATCCTCACAGAGGACAATGCTGTGCTGACATGCTCACTGGGCCAGAAACAAACTGACAGACTATGCCAAGTATTCAGTTTCTAACATCAGAGCACATATCTTACAATACAAGTTTCCCCTCATCCTTGTTTCGCCACTACACCCTTTACTCGTCCTCTGTTTTTTTTCTCTCTCTTGTCTTGAGGAAAAGGGCTCTTGTAACCCAACAGAGAGACACTGATCCCTGAGCACAGCATCTGCTGACAAGCCAGCCTCCCATTCAGCCTTGGCTGGAGGCATGGGCCACCGAGAAACCCGATCCAGCTTGGCAAGGTCTCAACAATCGCTTCCTGCCCCATCCGGGCCCACACAGCTAAGTACTCTTAATTAAAGAGGTTAACTTGTCTAAGATGTGACCGAAGAAAAAAGAAAAACACTGAACAATCACATCACTGTTTCCCCTTTTCCAACAAAAGAGGTTTCCTCTCTGACATGGTATGATTTGAGCTCTGATACTTAAACAATTACATTAAAGGAGAAGCGGGTAAAGGATCCTCTTTAAATGTCTCTTAATAAGAGGCGACCACCCCACTTGGTCCAGATGGATGGGGGAGAAGAAGCAAGTAGATGAGAGGAGACGGGAATTCATGATGTACACATGGACAGCTTTTCGGTCTCCCTAGTGCACTGAGAGCCCAGAGAAACTGTAACTGGAGAGGAGCAATTTTATTATTCTTTTTGGTTGGTTGTCAGCATACATATTAATGAAGAGTTAGGTCATTGCCAGAGACATCTGTATTGGCCTGTGGGGCTGCCTGCTAAACGCCAGAGAAATTAGAAATGTAAATTTATACCCAGAGATACAATATGAGAGATTCTTCTCTGTTGTTTTAGGCTTCAGAGTTGTAAGAGCTCCCATTCTCTGGAGGCAGCCCTGCGGAACAGGCTATTCATTGCAGATCGACCAGATTGCAAATGACAGACTTTATACAACAGGCCTGTTGTATCTCCACAGCAAAACATGCAAAGCTCATTTTATTCAGCAGCTCTGCCTTCCTAACCTCCATGTTACTGTCAATGTAAAAAAAAAGAGTATCATATGTGGCTATGGTGTTGTTATATAGCCCCACACTAGCTCCATATCTGTGTTATTCTATTCTTCTGTTCATATACTATTATTCCACTAATGTGTCTTAGTGCTCATTGTTGCTACTGTCTCCCCAAAGAGATGATTAAAGTTTTATCTTTTCCTATTTTATCTTGAAAGCTTCTCTATAATTGCATCAGATATCATTTGGGAACCTTCTAATCCCTTGAAGTCATGCTTGTATATTTAAGCAATGGCACATCAAACCACAAGTACACACAATGTGATAAAGACAAACCTTTCTCCAAGTGTCTATTGAGAGCTTTTCTATAAAGTCCAAGCAGCTCCTCATCAATAAAAATGATGCTGTTTCTCATTTGTGTTAGGGTATTGATCCACGCAGGCAGTGTATCCACTTTAATGGAGCCTCTATGGATTCCGACCTACACTACAACAGGTCTAGCCGTCAAGTCCAACATATCAGATTTACCTGACAAATTTTCATTAGCTCAGTCAAAACACATCTGGCTGTAGAGTGTGTCCTGAGGGGGCAAGGGGCACTCTGCTTTGTTATCATTAGCTGTCAGGACATAACCCATCTTTGGCTTCCTACTTAAGAGGCAGGAGCCAAAACGTCCAGAGCAAAAACAGCTGCGAATAATTCCCATTTTCATGCTGGGATTTACATTCATCAAACGGAGAGAAAAAAAAAGATGTTGATGCAATTCAAATTAAGGTCCACAGGAGGCTCCATAGCTTGAGAGAACATATCTGAAAGGACCTTGAATGTTCTGGTGTGATGCCAGGGTAGAGAGCCACGCTGTTCTGCTGCTGTTGTTGTTGGTCGCCTTCCTCTTTCCTTCCTGTTTTTACCCTGCTGGGATCAATGCCCAGAAGAAATGGTAATCACCACGACAACATGCGGCTGCACAGCTCATTAGTGTACATGCATAGCTCACACCAGGATTACTGTCTGCATTTTAACGGAATCACATTAGTCTGTGCCACCATGTGATGAAGCGCCATCATTGATCCAGCACTTGCCCTGCAGGTTGAAGAAGACTAGACGGTAGCTCGGAGCAAAGGTCCTTGGCTGCACCAAATAGGCTACTGGTCACCCACTTCAACCAGCGCCCTCCTTCTCCTATCTGCCATCTAGCATCATCTTGTTTTCTCTCCAGTCCTGAAGTGCAGCAACATAATACGCTATGATTGCTGCTCAATCTTTGTCTTTTTCAGAGACAGCCCATTTGAGATGCCTAGACCTCGAATTGAGTCTGCATGTAAAAACTCATTACTGGTGGGTGATGGATGAAGGCTTTTTTCATAGTGTGCAGCTGTAATAAACAATCAATGAGGAAGCATGTGCAGCACAAATCATCCTGTACACTGCCTCACTGGCATCAATATTCTGTATGAGGGGTCTTGTTTTCCACTCTCAGGGTCAATACTAATAGACCAGTGAACAGATTGGAGATCCTCAGTGTACAATCCATACCAAAGAGGTGTGATGGTGTTTGCACAATACTAGTGCATGTCCTTGAGGCTTACATTTCTGTGGTTTAATATTTTTGAATTGCAGGTTTTTATCAAGGTAAAATACAATTCAGACATAACAAGCATAAAAGATTCAGCAAAACTGTATGCACCCTATACCTTATCAAATAGGTAGCCAATACAGGTATCTGCAACCTCACCTAAAAAGTAAGTAATACTAAAACATTATAAATACGTGCATAACTCAGAGCTTGTGGTTCATTCCAATCAAGACTGTAACTGTTTTGATTAAAGACATTGAACACTTTCTTGGTGATTTCCAATAAACACATTAATATTAAGTGTTTCTAATTGCCCAACAGACTGCGGAAGCATGGTGTCCATCAGGGATGTGCCAGGGGAACGACTGAAGACAGCATGAGCCTTGTGGTTATATTAGGAAGTGATCTTGACACCAGAAGGTTTAAATCCCCTGATAGCTACATTAGGAAATTTGGTGGTTCAAAATTAATGAGGTGGGGTCCATAGTGTAGCCTAAATCCTTAAACTTGCAGGCAGCAATCAAGTATAATAACTTAGAAAAGAAGCAGAAGCATTTTGAATGACAGATATGCAGCATAGATTTTATTCCATGTATTCCATGAATGACGAAGGGGGCCTCCCATGCCTTTCCAAAGCTACTGCCTTGGCTAAGGCAGTGTGGTAAGGGAGATGCTTCGAAGGTCACAGTACAAAACAGTCAGAGAGCCAGTCATAAGCAGAGACCACCTGTGATCAGGTAACTGTTAATAAAACTGCTAATTAGAATATTAATGGGCTGCAGCAGCTGTTAATTTAATAACTAATGGATAGTGTCAAAATGTAATGGAATATCCTGCTGATAATTGGACAAATAAGTAATAAAACTTGTTAATCAAATAAGTTAATGTGACGAAGTTAAAAGTTATTAGGGGTAATAAACTGGAGTCTGTAAGTTACACAGATAGTTTTGCCATATGAGGCAGTGCATGTGTGTGTAAAAGGAATGACATAACACATATCCTTACTCTACACTCTGAGGCAAATTATGGAAAGAATTGTATGGCTTTGGATTGATTTGAAGGACAAAGGTGATACAGGGCAGTAGTCTTCAAACTAGACATAAGACCTAAGACAGCACTTTTTGTCAAAAGGGCTTGTGCATAGGAAAAAAAATGAACTAACTAATGCTTTCGTACTGATTACTTTTTTGAGCTTGGTACATCTGCAGGGATGTGTTCTGCTTCCAGTAAATACAGCCTCCTACTCGCAGCATGACAGCAACTCTCACCTTTCCCCGCCTACCCATAGCGCCTGCATAAACTACAATTCCAGCAAATGCAATGGAAACAGTATGACCTTCGTTCAGTGTTACAAACTTAGTCTAAACTGTAGCAGTGTGGTGGTGGCACGTCTTCCCCTCAAAGTCAACCAAACTCTGGGCGCCAAGCTGACCTCAAGAACATGCGCTTTCTTTTAAATGTTCCTTATCCAGATTGAGAATCTAAAGATAGAGGGTACCGTATATTGTAAAGCCCAAGCAAATATACACAAACCTACACCAGCTGACTGCAGATGTGCGTGTTCTGCAACTACCTGAGAGAAAATAGTAAGTAGTAATTAATCTGTAGTTTAACTCACCTCAGAGCTGCCAGTGAATGCTGGAGATACTGCTCATCTAATGCATGCTGCTGATCATCAATTTGTTCCGGTATGGGAATTTAGTTTATTCAAAGCTCATCTCAGGGCACACCGCAGAGATCATGCCAGCAAGGTTTGACGAGAAAGGCATACCCCTAACATTTTTTTATAGATTGCTTGTTTTGTGTTTTAGTGATAATGTTGACTGAGTTTTACTTACTGGTAAACGAATAAATATTAATTCATAAATCCTCAAGTGGAAAAAACATATTTAAAAGCTCCATAAAATAAAACATATCATATGTCACCTTGCCCTCTTGTGGCCTATGAGGCACACAACATCTAATTAAGGACAAGAAAGTAAAGATTTTAAGGTTCTGCCACCAACAAGAGGTTAAAAGGTTAAAACTGACAAGGCTGAGAAACTATTAATACAGTCTCAAAATCAATCAGACAACAAATGGAAGGATACAAATGGGTTATGTGATCCCATCAGAAGCCAGAGTAGTCTCCAGAGCTCACACTGTAGCCCACCTTCCCTGATGTGTGGACAGGAATGAGGTGAGCCGGCAACAAAGTGGATAGTGCAATCGCAGTTTAAGAGGTTGATCACAGTGCCACGACTTTGATCAGCTTCTTAAACTGTAAATAGTGTCAGGTTTGCACTCTAAAATGACTGTCTATGCCAAAGACATTTCACCATTCCAATGGGGAGCTTAGGTACAGACAGGTACAGATGTTTTAGAGTACTCTTGTGCAAGCCTGCATGAGGCAAAACAGCAGAACCAAAAGACAGATGGAATATTACTGTGTTAAGGTGAAGCATTTCAGAAATTAAACGGATGGTACATTGAAAATTCTGCACAAGCGCAATAAGGTATAGTTTTTGTTCCTGAAAGGAAAACTGTGATCTTTGCTAACAGATTCAGTAGTTCAATCTCTCAGTAGCCACCAATGGGGATGAAAAGGGGCATGGATGTAAAACTCAGCATTGTCATATATCTGTTGCACTCTTTGAGGATGACATTACTCATGGCATACCAAGAATAACATAGGTAAACTAATAGTTAAAATGGCAAAGACTTAACATCCTGATTAGTTAAAATAATTCAGGGTGGCAACATTTTTCAGTGAAATCACTATAGGGGAAGGTCACACAAGACACAAATTGTGTTTACAGGATTTACAGGACTTCTCTGGCTTGTGGGGATAGTTTCAACTCACAGTGTCACTCAAAAGTCTTCCTGCAGTATCTAGGGCTGAGCCACAGCTCATCAGATACAGTTATTAAGTTATTAAGCTGATGGAGGGGTCGTGATTACCTATTGCAAAATGTTTGAGTTGAACTCAGTTCAGAATGCTGCACTTGGACTGATGCACCTGCATTTTCATCCTACAGCTACAGATACTTAATAACTGAGACAAGGTTTTTGTTGAAATTTCAATCCGTGAAACAAGTTTATCAGAAAGAAATGAGGTCATAATAATGATCCCATTGCGTTTGAATCAAGACTACCTGTAACACAAGCCAGACTAAACAATAAAAACCTTCTCATATACAAACATCATGCTCTCTTGAAGCCCAAACAAGGGGTGGTTCTGTTTACAGCTGATAAAATTTTATGTTTAGAAAGCAAGGAAGTGGAGTAAACACAAGTTGACATATCATAAAACACATGGCAATACAGACTACAGACAATGGGCTGTAATATGCACCACAGATCCACCGGTTATAACCATGTGTTTTGTAGTGCTCTTCATGTTATGTCCTCAACAATACAATAATAAACAGCTGGCTTTAAACTGCCATCATCTGGCCTCTTTTAAATAATGCTTGTAATGAAAGTGATATTTCAGTAAACAATTTCCAGGAAGAAAATGCTGGTTGTCTGTATTTCCACCTATTGTCCTTAAAGTTTTTTTCCCCTCAGCACTGCATGGCCAGCACAGTTTGTTGAGCTTTTTTATTTGTCAAATTCTATTTTTCGGTTCCATATCTGATCTGTTATCAAACAGACAGCTCGGCGTGATGCCTTGAGCACAGTCAGTGCCAGACTGTTCATATCCTCTCTCACACTCATGCTGCCTTACCACTCCACTATTTTTGTGGTCAAGATACATTTCTCCAGTCCTAACTTCTCATAACAGAACACTTCAGAAAAACCATCTTTTATGATTTAATACTTTCACTTTATGCTATACAAAGTGCACCTGTTAAGGGATTCTGTATGCCAATAATAATAAAATTATTTAAAACAGACTTTAACTTATGGAGTCCCCAAGTTATTGGAGTCCCCTGGGGTTCTTCTGTATGCTAATATTGCTAAGATATATGCTAATAGCAGAGTACACACACAAACGCATACATCTGCATGGAGACTTTTAGACACACACACACACACACACACACACCGGTCAGCCAAAAACTTCTCCGACATGAATTGGAGTTGAAGGTAAACAATGGGGTCATTGTTTTTGCTGCAGATGAGGCATTCATGTAATGAATATGCTGAATGCTAAGAGATACACAAGAGGCATACATTTGACTGAGCGCAACATACTGATGTTTCCACCGATAAGTGTACAGTAGAGTTCAAAAGCATTTTCATGAAAAAGTCATGCTTTCATGTTTTACTTAATATAAATGGTCACAATCATTTAAATGACATGTGTTTTTCTTTAAGTACTATAATGAATATTTGCTGCAGTTCCCAGCGTTTACTCTAATTTTGACCAACACTGTAACATCCAGGGTTCACAATTCTCCCACTTACATGTACAGTAACTTCACAGCCAACAAGCTGACCAGAATCTTTCTAGGATAGTACCATTCTTGTAGCGATGCTAGCGGCATGGCTCTAGGGAGGCCAAGGTCGGTTGGTCTATCCGTCTGTTGGTTGGTCCACCACTTTGGTCCAAACTGACATATTGTAACTCAACAACTATTTGATGGATTAAGAGGATGAATGCTACCAACTTTTTGTGATCTAGCACCACCAGCACATAGAGTTTTCACTTATACTGAGAAATATTAAGTTAAGTTGTTCTTTATTTAAATTTTGTAAAACATTCATGCCATGATATGTGTTACACCCATTCATGTCCTCATCAGGATAAAATGTAATTTTGTTGATTCTCTCACTTTTCATCTAGCACCACCATCAGGTCAACATATTTATTTGTTAAGTCCTTTGGTTTATGACCAAATACCTAATTGATTACATACTTTGTATTTTGGGTCAATTAGCAAATGCTAAAATGGTGTAGCACTGTTAGCATGAGCATGTTAACATGCATAGCATTTAGTTCTAAGAACCGCTGTGCCTAAGTATATCCTCACAAGGCATGTTTGTAAACTCTTAGTTTGGTTGGTTCATTCTCAACCACTGAGACACACACTTAAATATCCTTTCTTTTGCTGCGTCTCACAATGGACTTCTAATATTGATCCACCTTGAGTGAGAAGATTTGAAAGTAAGCTTTGAATACCTGGATTGTGTCTGACTTTTATGGACATAAAATATGTATTTGGTTAACTTAAAACTTTATTTGTTTGCTGTCTCTTGCAAAAAGCTTATATGGGAGGTGACCTTTGTCTGTTCAGTCATGGTCAGCCCTGGTTTATCAATGCATATATAAGTACACAGTTCCTCTCTTGTTTATCCAACCAAGCCACTGTTTCTTCTGCCAGTAATGTAAAATGCATTACTTTCCATGTGTCTGAGGATTCTTGATTTAGAGTAGCAAAATAGACCCTTTTTTAAATGTACTTAAAATCCCTTTGCATAATAGACCTGGGCTCCTGTGGAAACTATTCAAGCATATATGACTCATTATAGGGTATACTAGTTCATTGCCTTGTTGACTTAGTTAAAAAAAAAATAGGTGAGAGCATTTTTCTCAGAAAGCTCCCAATACACCTTACTGTTTGCCAAATCACAGCAATAAAAAATGTTCCTAAGAATAAATGTAGATCAGAATTGTGAGAACAGGATCTCAGAAGGAAGAAACCTTCCAAAAGATTAATGGTGTGAAAAGGGGAGGCAACTCCTGCCACCCAATAAAGTCAAGGCTTAAGCAAACAGCTAAAGCTCTATCACCCCTAGCCCAGATCTATGGTCTTACAAATCAAGTGTGTGTGTGTGTGTGTGTGTGTGTGTGTGTGTGTGTGTGTGTGTGTGTGTTGGCGTAGGGAGGTGAGGGGTGTCTGCATGGAGTTACTATTCAAACACACACAAACACACACACACACACACACACACACACACACACACACACAGAGAAACACACAAACATATGCTTGCACACATGCTCTATGGTCCATACAGTACGCCATGTGTATTCAAGTATAGAGCTATTATTGAATGATTCGCTAGTTACATCTCCCAATAAATAAACAATAATGTCCTTTTAATGGCTTTCAAAGTGAGATCCCAGTGCCAGCTCCTCGTCTTAAATACTTTTTATTATTATTCAAACGAAGCTCCCTCCCTGCAGCCAAGATGCATTTTTCTTCTCAACTCTTTATCTCAGAATGAGGTGATAGACACTGAATAAATAAAACAATGCATGAATGAAAGTACATTACATGGGAGAAAGTAAGAGTATGGTAAAATTGTATGATTAACTGAGCACTATGTACTCCAGAAACTCCTCAAAATACACTCCTTATATTTTGTAGAAATGCAAATTAGTTGTTATATCTTCAACCTGTACTCTAGCGCAATGAGTCTTCAAAAACAATGCTGAGTAATACTATAGATTTACTAAGTGAGTGGTGTAACATGAAATAAATGTTACATTTTGTTTAAAAAAATACATTCTGCCTTTCTCTGTTTCAAACATATAAACATTTTGTGAAAAAATAGTTTGTAAGTGGTTACATTTTTTTTTATATAGATGTTTATTTGGTTTTACATTTACTGATTCATATTTAATTTCAACATAACATTCACAAGAATCTGTCTGAATATGTTTGGATAATGCAATATGTCCGAGTGTCCCTAGAGCTTGCTGCTGAACATAAACTCTTAAGCACTAAAATCTATTTAAAATAATAATAATAATAATAACAGACCATATCCAGCTGCAAGAGTTTATCCAGTCATAAATATTTAAGGTGGAATATCTGTGAATTTCAATTTCAAAACATGGCATTTCTCTGCTCGGAAAGATTTCAAGTAGTTGCTGTGCTAGAAAAACATTCACAACTACAACCAGCAACATAAAGAGAGAGGAGTGTGTCCTGCCTTAAATCTGTAACATCATTCTTAGATTTAATGGTATTCTCCTTTAATTTGAATCAAATGGACAAGAATTTAAAACAGCGTCTAAATGAGCCCGCTGAGCTCCTGTGGGCTGAACTGAACAGAGAGCTGTAAATGACCTGTCTCTTGGAAATTATGTCCACAGTTAATGTGAGAACTACTTTTACTGTTCCCTTTATAATTGCTCGCACTCTATTCAGTTTCATTTAGTTATGCTTTATTGACAAAGATGCTAAACCACGGTATGCCCAAATTAAATGTTACCAGTTTAAGAGAACCATAGAGAAGAGAGATGAGAAAGTATATGCCCCTTCTCACGGCCTCTTTTCTTAAATTTCAGACCATGCACGTCTGCAAACGCAAACTCCCACCCAAGCATGCACACACACACACACACACACACACACACACACGCACGCACGCACGCACACACTACCCTTAACTGGAGTGAATGACAAGCCAATTCAGACCTTTGACCTTCCCAAAGGAAGACTGAGTGGGAGAGTATGTGTTATTGTGTGTGATTTAGTGTGTGTGTGTGTGTGTGTGTGTGTGTGTGTGTGTGTTTGTGTGTGTGTGAGGGGGTGTACCACTAATCCAGGTGCTCTCCAGACGGGAAGATAAAAAATCTGTTGCCTGCCTGTTCTCTAGTTGGGCCTCTGAATCTGCCAACAGGAGAGAGGTTGACCCCAACAACCTGCGCCGTGGCCCGGTGCGTTTAACGGCTGAAACTTCCTACACACACAACAAGAGACACAGGGAGACAGACAGCCACATGTGGCAGATAGGGTGCTGGGATTTATCTTATTTAAATTTACACATCATAAATCTTTGTAAACATTAGACAAGTTGAAGCTTGATGTGTTCATTTAGCTAATGTCTAATCATAAGCAGCTAGATGTTAATGTACTAAAATGCCTGACATCAATTATTCTAAATTGATAACACATTTAGACCCCCCTGCGCATACTGCAGTAATTTTGAATTCATATTGTAATATATGACCTAGTATACAGCCTGAAAATTACATAGACACCTCAGGCAGATTTCTTATAAATAATCTTGTAGTCCACATGGGAAGAACTGCTCACTGTAACAGTTTTCCTGTGGGCAGCTTTTACAGAAATGTTAAAGAATACTGCAATCACCGCTTGGCTCAGTTGTTAAAGGCTAAAATCATGTTGTTCACCCAGTTCTACATACATAAATAAACGTCCCTGTGGGCAGAACCGTTTATTGGTCCAAATGGAATACTGTTACCATTTCTGAAGCTCAAATAGACAATTGAAACCATATTAGAGGGCGTGAGAGATATCCTAGTGTGTGCACTCTGGTTTGTATGTCTGCATGTGTGCACATACATGTGAATGTGTGTGTGTGTGTGTGTGTGTGTGTGTGTGTCCAGGCAGAACTGGCTTTGATTAGAGCCTGCATGATAAAATGGGAGGCAGCTGAAGGCAGAGCTGGAGCTGGTTAGCGGCTGCCGACAAATGGAGAGAGACCAGGAAGATTTTTATCAAACACACATGAATGTTGGGGGGATGCCATTTATGTTTCCCAGGATGGCAACTCACACACAGGCAGAAAAATGCAAACCAACAGAAGAGCACGTAAGCATGGTCATTTCAAAGTAATCATACAAACAAAAAGGAACCTGCAGGGAGGGAAGAAATAAACACAGAATAGGGAGAACTGTGCTGAAGCCCAGAGAGCGCTTGTGAAATATAAACAAGAGCGAGGAATAAAACAGCAGTAAAACTCTTGCAAAACACTATCACTGACTTTTCCCATTGTGGTGTTTAACCAGCAGTAATATGTCATGTTTTCATTGTGTCTGTAATCTGATAAGGCTTTATGGTTCCTCCTGCTATTAGCGTCATCTATTGTCATTTGAGGTGGCAGGATGGCAGCCTGTGGCACTGACCTCTTACAAATTCCACGTTCTCCTGTGGACAACGGATTGAGTTAAAACTCACGCCTCTTTCTGACATCAGAATCTATCTAAGAGGGTAGGTGGGTGCAGAGGAGATGAATAATAGTTGAATTTTGCAGCTGCTTTCATACTGGAAGAAGAAACAAGGAAGGATGTGATGAAGTTACACCGCGTTTTGTCTCCCCCAAGAGGTAGGAGAATTTTCTGCTCTGGTTTGCGCTCCCTGGACCTCCCTCTGTGTGTCTTCCTCTTTTCTGCTTTCCTCCGTTTCATTCCACATCTCGAAACCAAAACAGACACCATATGTGGTGGTGACGACCTTTCCTGTGTTTAAAGTACATCATTTCTTGTACAAGGTTTAGTTGAGCTTTTCAGAACATGGTCTATTTGGCTTTATGGGCCTAAGTTGTAAGGTTAATTTAATTCTACAATATATGTTTATTTCACAGCACATCCCACAGATGAATTCCAACTACAATAATGCACCAGTCATAGTTTCTCTTACATTCAATCCATATGGTTATGATTTGTGCCTTGTCTGCTTTTTCACGCTACAGTAATGCCATGAAATTTTTGAATAGACATATCTCCACAGTCAATGACGCTGCAGATTTTTTGTCAGTGATAAATTGAAGAAAGGAGAACGGAGGATAACATCTCTTAAGCTACCGTAAGATGGCTTTTATTAAGCTGCAAAGAGATAAGTATCCTCTTTCTATACTTTCACAGTTAAATCAACACAGGGATGGATATTTTGTCCTTCATGTTATTCAGTCGCAGAAATGAATAAGCATTTAGATCATGTTTCTCTTCTGTCTTTATGTGGGGGGAACCGTCATGTCCAACTTTTCCTACTCTGAATTAACTGGAAACATGTTTCCACCACTGATACGTATCAGAGAGGCCACACTATTACTTTGGATCTTAGGACTGCTTCTAAGATAGGGCTGAACAAACATGCCTAACCCACTGCCGCCCCGCTGCCGATGGTCACATACTTCTGGTATTCCACTGAGTGGACTCCCACAGAAAGAAAAACTTTTCCAATTAATTTGATACTACTTCACTTGATCGCCATAGAAAGCATGTTACTGGTTTGACATTAGACATGATATGTTTGCATAAGCCGCTAGGAATAACGCCCGAATGGATCCTGCAAGGTCTGATTTGTATCAAAGCAATGTAATTCTATAGTCTGCTTATGGATGCCAAGGATGCATTATAACGATAACTGGTAAACTGGTATTTAGAACACATTGAATAATGCTCTAAATGCTAAAAGCTTTGAACTTTTCTGTACAGTGTGCCGTAGATAATGGTGCTTAATGAAATAATAGATAGCTGTGATTGACCACTCCTAAATAGTTTAAAGAGCCAGTAAGTCATACTTAAAACTTGGAGCATACTGTACACTTTGGAGGTAATGAAAAGAGCATTTGTATATGTAAAATGTGTTTTGAAATTTTAGAAAAGACAGTGTGAGTTTTTGTAGTTTTAGTGATTCAGTTTGGGGCTGCAACAAAATTTTTATAATGGATTAATCTGTCCTTTACACTTCTGATGAAGTGTCAGAAAAGAAAAGTTTTTAAGCAATTAAACAATGAATTGATTGTTCAAACTGATGCGCAATTTTGAATGACTAACCGATTAATTGACTAATGGTTTCAACTCTAACTCAGTTTACTTATAGGTGTTAAATCCATACACCTAAAAAAATCCCTACAATTAAATTTTATTATTTAATTGTATGTATGTTTTTTTTGCAGTACAAAATCAACAACATATTTAAAATATTATAATTACTTGCTTTAAGATGACTTAGTACCTTGAGTAGTGCAACACCGCTGAAGATATATTCAACAGATAATATAGATCTCAAACAGATTTTAATTCTCACAAATAAATATATGTGAAGATGTAATATAAGATGTAAGTAGAACTCTAAATCGTGTTATCATCTAACACTGTTATTGCTAACTATATTCTGAAGCATTAATAGGTCATCTGCCATGTTGGTCCTGCAGGTGAGGAGGCGGTGGGTCGTCAGCTGTTTTGCATCACAGATAATGAGATGCTCCCCTGACCCCGGCAGTCGCTTCTAGTCTGAAATTGATCGATGAGAGCCCCCCCCTCGAACCTTATCTTGTGTTGGGCTTTGCATTATGGCTCTACATCTGGAAGAGAGATCAGGGCACTTTGCATGGAGTTTTGGATGAGGACGTGACCAGACTCTATTGCTTGGTCTGTTATTGCCAAGCCACCAAAGTTGCTCACTTCCTCCACAAGTTTCCATCAGGGGAAAAGCTGCGTCTGATGTCTGACATGTCATGGTTTGGTGATATATGAGCTATGAGACAGAGACTTGAAATAGAAGAATGCACTTTGTGTTTTTCTCTTTATCTCAAATATGTCCCCAAACATTAAAATTAATAAAACATTTTCTTACAGCCATGAGGTTGGAGAAGATAACATCAAATTTTATGTTGGTGGTGGGCAAACCTTTTTTTTTAAATCAGACATAAATTTTACCTACTTACATCTGTCGAAGCCCTTCCTGTGTCAGAGACCCTTTCTACATTCCCGAGATGATTCCTCAATGATTTACATCTGTGCTTTTTCAACAATGTCAGTTTTTCAGAGCAAGGGTTTTAGTAAAAAAAGACTATTAAAAGGATGTTAGTGGCAATCTTTTTCTCTTAGGTCCCCTCAATGCTGCTCTGAAATGGTCCTATGTACCATTGAAGAGTCCCACGGGTAGGATAATGACGATCAATGCTCTTTTCATCTGCACAGCCATCATATACAGCAGCTCTGCTGGCTCCACAGTAACTTACAAGTTAATATTTCTCTCCAACTGAAATGGCCAACAGTCCTGAAGTTTAATTCACTAGACAGTTATTGGCAAAGTCTATTTCTTCACAAATTAAATATACAGATGTAGGACAAATTGACTGACAATATCACCAATGTTGCTTTTTATTCAAATTTGAGTTTAGTAAAAACATATCTCAGTGCATTCTAAACAAAACAAACACAGTAAAAGACTACAAATAATACAATTTATTAATGGCACATATTCTGCAGGCCCAGCATGGAGCCTAAGTGCTTCTGCCACAATTCCTATCTTTTTCAGTTACTCTGTTAAGCCCAATGAGTTGAGGACCATGACTTTGAGTAATTAGCTTTCTTGGTGTAACAAAATGTGTGCTCAACAGATTCACCCTGCATCCATTGGCCACTGGAAAACAAAAGGCTCCCTAGACTGAATTTTCCAAAGTTGTCTCAGTTCTGTTTCAGTAATAAAACCTAATTTGTTGTCGTGCCTTGTTAAAGTCCAAATAAAAGCCTCAATATTTTGTTCTTGGAAAAATAAAAGGTGCTCGTCGCACAGCGGCTTGGATCTGGGTATGACTCGTAAAACAGAGTACTGCATGTGATTAGGGATTTATATGTAAGAGGTATGGTGTTATTGCTGATTATGTGCATTGTGCGTTTTGCTGATAACATATTGAATGTGTTATTCCCTCCTTGAGCACATGTATCTGTATACGTACACCGGTGTGCATGTGCTTGGAAATGTACGTCTGTTTTTTTTTCTGAACATTTTCCTTCCGAGCAAAGGAACTCACTGAGCCAACCTTCAGCAACAATGCGTGTTTTGAAACCCACTGTCACTGACAGACAAACATCCAGTTTCAATTAGGGGTTCATATTAAGTCCCCAGCAGGAGACCTAATTGGAGCTGTTGTTGTACAAGAGGGTCTTGGGGGGTCGAGCCAGGAACTGTGTACAAATTGCAGCTTTGTTGTGGTGTTACAGCTTTATCTAGTTTAATATCTCATGAAATTTAAGGACTAATGGTTTTGTATGTGTTTGTAGAAATTGCACATATTTACACACTATTGCCAAAAATGTTTCAAAGCTACTTACTGCTCTAGATCAAGAGAGAAATAAATATGATGTTTATTGTGATGTATAACATATGAAAAGGAGCTTTGAAATATTAACTTTTACAAGGCATGGAAATTCACAAATCAAAGACACAACTGTACGCTATGAAAACATCACATTAATGATGTAATGTAACGGGCTAAAACATTTAGAAACACTGATGAAAGTCCTTTTAATATTTAGTAAGAAATGCACCTCACAAACCTTTTTAAGAATTGCACCACACAGTATTATAATATAATAATAATAGTATTCACATCACACATAGTAGTTCATAGAAGCATCACTTCATTAATCTTCTGTCATCAGGTTTAAAAGAATCCATTAGAGCTAATTATAGACAATTAGAAAGAGCAAAGAAATGATCTTACAAAGCATATATCTAACCAGATTACTCTTCTGAATTAGCCGAACATTCATTGTAATTATTGTGACAGTAAACATAGTATTATGTTGAGGGAAATGTACATTCTTACTGATCCAAGCAAATCAGATAAAGGGACAAGAACAAAGTAACAAAAAATTATTTGGAATATGTTTTCAGTATGTTGTGTCTTATTTTACACACATCGAGCCAATCAGCGGCTTGATGACGGGCTGAATGTTAAAAAAGGGCACCTGCGTCTCTATGGGGCCCCCTACCACATAATGAAACATCCACATGTTCGACTAATTTGCTTTTATTGCGCTACCTAAATGGGCTTGCATTTCACTGTTGCGTGAAAAATAATAAACACTGAATAGAAATAGGGGACCACAGCAAAACCACGGCTATTACGTGTTTCCCCCTCCCCCTATTCCCTCCGCTGTCTCTCTTGTTTCTTCAGCCCTGGCCACATAGATGCTTTTCCAATTAGGCCCATAGAGTAGAGCAATCTCATATATATTCATAGCTGGTATGAATGACAGAGGAGTGATGATAATGATCACGATATGAGCTGAGGAAAGCAATTACAGTCACCGCTACCATAAATAGTAATTGCAAAAATCTCTATCATTACAAAGAGAAACCACAAAACACTCACTATACCAGTCGGCATTCAACAGAGAGGAGGGATGGTGGAGAGTAGGTACAGCACAAGCTACTTTTTTTAATGAAAGTACTGTTTGCCAACTTTTCCCAACAAGCCGTTCAATAAGCACTTCAAATGAGTGGCCATGCAGATGTGTTATTGACTCTAATCACTGATCAGTCTTTTAGTGGTTTCTCTGAAATTGACTTTCTCTCCACAGTTTTAAATGGTGTGCAAACGGTAACAGGAAACTGAGTCAATTACACAAGTTACTGTATGTTAGTAATTACTTTATTCTGAGGATAAGTTGGCTGTAGTCTTTGCTCTTTTCTTACTGTTGCACATCAAATATGGGTGAGTGTGTGTACCTACATGCACATGTCCACCTATGTGCCTGCTTGTGCAGTGTGTGTGTGTGTGTGTGTGTGTGTGGGGGGGGGGGGGGGGGTGGAGTCTAGGGGGGCATTATTTATAGGGCTCTGCAGGTTATAACACATTTAAAAATGAATTTCCTGCCTTTGTGATTGCAACCTTCCGTAATGCCCTTTACAGAATGGAAACCACAAC
>JAVQJD010059888.1:0-59861 GCA_036023655.1 Nannoperca australis | reverse complement strand
ATCTACACCCTCTATTTCCAACTGTTTATTATTCTTTTTTCAATAACTTTATTGAGCAGTGTAACTGTATCAAAAAGCAATTTCCCTTCTGGGATTAATAAAGTATTTCTGATTCTGATGTGTAGAGTAACAGAGTTACAGTCATAAATGGTATATTTGACTGATCTGACTGATCGGAAGTGAAATTAAAATGAACACCTACGTATTTAGCTAAATTCATGGTTTTTAGTTTCCCGTATCTTAAAGCGCATTAAATCCTGATATGATCCTGATGTGAGCAAATCTGATCTTATTTCTGCCTTGTTTATAGAACAGATAGAGACCGAGTGGGACATCTCTAAAAGCACAGAGAAGGAAAGAGTGAGCAGGAGAGGCCTGCAGCGAGGCTTCACCTGTTTACTAACAAATGAACCATGACAAATCCTCACTACTTTTGCACATAAGGACCAACTATACTCATTTGATCCTCAGCAGATAGCAAATGGACTCAAATGGTTACAGATGACTTTCTTCAATGTAATGGGACAATCTGCAAGTGCAGCACATTCACTCTGAACTAGACACAGTCTGGATTTCCTGCCTGTCCGTGTAAAGCTGGCAGTGAGCAAGAGAGTGATGACACACGGGCGGATGTTTGAGGAAATGGACACAGGTGACAGTGCCTTCAGCAGGAAGGATGACAAAAGAAGACAGATCAGTGTTAAAAACATGTAATGATTCTCAGTAATCAGTCCGATTAACAAGCCGCCTGGCAAACAGTGACCCATCGTAGAATACATCCACAGAATATTGAAACTGAGAGGCTGTGTTTGGGCTGTGAACCTGAGAAATCAGAGACTGGAGCAAGCAGCCAATATCAGTATCAAAGCAAAGTGCACTGATACTGTGACAGTAAAGACCCAAACCAGCAGGGTATCATCTGCAGTAAAAATCTGGTTCATTAAACCATGATCACAGCATAGCTTCTGTGCTGCTGTTGCTGCCATCCTCCTTGTGGGGGTTGGCCGAGTAGCCAGGCACTTGCCAAGTTCAGCGACTAATTTTACTTTACAGCAGTGGAGTCCCGTGCATATATTTACAGTAAATAAAAGAAACGGTTGGCCAAAATAAAAAGAAATCTGACAGAAAAAAGCTATGCTGCTAAAAATGGGCCCAAGGCAGGAGCTGTGCTTGTCCAGTAATAAGGCCTCCCCTAGGTGCTCCAGCCTTCTCCTTCATATACACAGGTTGGCTCAACCTATTCACAAGACTATTCAATTATACAATTCACAAGGACAGCAATATTCAAATATGCTATGTTCACTTTCAAAAGCCTATCCCTTAACAGAAACAAAAACACACCTCCCACTATTACAATCTTGGCACGTTCCCCTTCCTCTATTTATTTTAATGGAGGAAGAAACAAGTGTAGCAGAGAGGAGAGGTGACAAACTCAATACATACTGATCTACGTCAGTATTAGCAAACAATTAATAGATGACACTCCTCATTAAATCATTATCAATCATCCTCATTATATATATATATAAATAAATATGAGAGAGAGAGAGAGAGAGAGAGACATTTTATTCCTGAATGGCTGTGGGTCTGTCTGTGAGCTGTGACAGGCTGGTTCTTATGGAAAAACAATAAAGAGCTGAAGAGAAAAAAATTTAAACCAAATTTACAACAAATTTGACATTTTGCAATTTATTTGTTTCCACCTTCAACAGTAATTTTCTACATGCGAATGAGGATGTTGATTGCCAATTGAAGTAAGTGTTTGGCAAGCTTCTGGAGATTTGAGCAGCCAGTCTGAACTATGTGATTGACACAGTTGGAAAAAGAATGATGGCTGTTGAAAAGGTACCACTGGCTGCGAGGATCATTGTTTTAGCTCGTCTCAAATAAAATATTTGGTCATGCTTACAGACACTAGCATGACAATGTATAACATTTCACACAAACAGCCATACTTTAACACAGGGGTCACCAACCTTTTTGAAACATAGAGCTACTTCCTGGGTACCGATTAATGCGAAGGGCTACCAGTTTGATACACGCTTCTGAAATAACAAATTTGCAAAATGTACTTTTAATTATATGTTATTATTAATAATCAATGATATTCATCTATGTGAAGACACTGATCATGTTAATGATTTCTCACAATAATTATCTACAATGATTTAACAAGGTAGGAAAAAGATAAATATATATCTATTTTTAGAACAGGCCCATGGGCACCATGTTGGTGACCCTGAACTAGATAATGTATGTATAATGTTTCCCTGCCAACATATTAATCAGGCACTTGTGAACACAGAAGAGGGTATAAAGCCCTGAAAAAGTAGAATTGCGTAACAATTCCTACAGTTCACCAAAACCTCGTAGGTCCAGTTGTTTTTGAAACATTCAAATCTACTGAGGGAATTAAGGAAACGTTGGCTGAATGAAACCATCTGACAACCTGCGTGATTCATTTAAAAAGCATTTTCAAGCTAACAGGAAGAATATTTTGCTCAATACTGTCATTTTAATCTTCTTCTCTCTGCTCTCTTGTCTCTTTCCATTTAGAGTGAACTGCTTTCTGTAGCCGCTGTGGATCTACAGAAAGAGGGGCACATCACATGGGAGTGTGTGACTGTGTGTGTGAGGGTGTGTGTTCAGGGCTCCTGCCGTCACCCGCTCTTCCTGGACAGGCATGGCGGGGGGCAGAGAGCGTGGCTCCCGGATACAGAGGCCGTGGTCGGTGTACCGGGCCAACACCTTCGAGCTGTCCAGCGAGATGATCGGCTTGGCCCTCGCAGGTGATGGGAAATGTATTCTTTACAGAAGTTTACTGAAAACTCAAACAGAACCTGACAAAAGCATTTATATGTATATTTATATTTATGAGCAGAAATAAAGTAGAAATACACTGTCAAGCTTAATATTTCAAAGTTGTCCAAGTTGACATTTTTAATGTTATTACTTATAGGTTTATTAGCAAGAAATGGTTGAATACAAAAAATTTAAATTTACAATGTGTGATTAAATTCATAAAAGAGACGATCACATGACCTAAATAACATTTAGAAGCCACTTTGACCACCAGCCGTTCTGATAAAACTGCTTCCTGCTGTTTGTAAATGGAAGTAGTTCCTGTTGGACTGATATTAGAGGCTCCAATGCAGCTGGCTCGACATGAACAAAGTAGCTCCTTAGTATGCAGGACTTTTCCCCACCACTGTGTGCTGCAATTCTTATCATATCTAATGTTTTTCTTTTCTATTTTTCCAGGAAACAGTCAGGACCCAGATGAGCCTGTACTTGAGTTCAGTGTGGGTGAGTCACAGCATCCATCCAGTGAAACAATAATACACATATCTTCTAAAATTGGATAGTGAAGTGAAGTGAGGCGTGTTAACATTACTGGGTTGCCTGATTGAGCGCCTCTTAGCTCATTTGGTGTTGACTTGTGTGTTTTCTCATCCAGCCTGCACAGACCTGCTGACTCCTGCTTTGGATCGAAAACCCAACAGCTTTGTAGCAGTGAGCTGCACGACACCACCGCAGGCCTTCTGGACCAAACACGCCCAGACTGAAGTCATAGAGGTCAGACAGACTCCCAATCAACCCTCTATCCTAAAGTCACAGAGAAAAGGCAGTTACAGAATCCTTAGCCCCCATGATGTGACGTATTTAGGGGTAAAATGTGTCTAATTTTAAGGGGGGGAGTCCCTGGTGGACCTGTAGAGGACTGCTTGTCCCCACCTACACCTCCCTGGTCAGGAGGCAGAGATCATGGGAGAAATGAATAAACTGAACCACACTTTTGGCCAAACCGACCACCTGAAATCACTCTCAGGTCGAGTGCAGTTTTGGGGTCAGCTGGTTGTTTCAAATCACATTTAATTGCAGAATGAGTGGGTGAAGAGATGATGATGATGTATTAATACCCTTTGTTAAATATTTGACAGATAGTAAAAGACAAAGTAAGAGAAACACATATGTGATATCACCTGCAGTGTACAGGATAATACACAATGGTACTTTTTAAAATAAGGTTTTACTTGACAGAACTGTAGTGCAAGCTGATCATCTATTTAAGTGTTTAGTAAATTGACTTTTTATTCAGTTGGTCATGTAATGAAGTAATGCTGAGTGACTCTGTGACTGCCTCCGTCCACAGGGCACCAGTAACCCCATCTTCCTCAGCAGCATTGCCTTCTTCCAGGAGTCCAACATCAACCAGCAGACGCAGGTCAAGCTGGCCGTCTACGACGTCAAGGACCGCTCGCAGGGCACGGTACGACGCAGAGCCTTTATTCAGATGACTTCAGGTCTGATGTTTGTCCGATGGAGAGGGATGTATTGTTCCACGTTCCATCAAGCTTTTAGTGCTCTCTTTCCTTCTGACAAACCCGGACTTGTCTGTGCTTCTGAAGAGATCAAGAAGTAGCTGAATGTGAGCGTCGGTGTAAACAGTCGTTCATATTGTCTCTCCAGATGTATATGTTGGGCTCAGCACTATTTCCTGTAAAGGAGTTGTTGCAAGAGAGGAGCCACAGATTACAGCTCGAACTGAGGTAACACACACTCTCTCTCTCTCTCTCTCTCTTCTAACTGCTTCTTGCTGTGTTTAGTCCTTTTATTATTTTTTAGGTATGTTTTGTTATTCTGAGATATAGACCATGTCTTTTAGCTACTTAATAACAGTATGTACCATTTACTGGGGTGGATGATTCACTTGGTTGGTCATTTTGTTCTTTATCAGTTAGATACAGTTTTCTAAAATGAGCTTGCTTCCTTTTCTTTAAATACATTTCCTATTTATATTTGAATATTTGGTTCAAGTGACAATACATGGTACATCTGATGTATCTGACTATTATAAATGTAAACCTTTAACAAGCCCCTGAATCACGTCCTTTTGTAGAAATAAAATAGTTGAACAGTTGATTCATGAGTTAGTCATTTGTTAAGCGAGAATGCTGAGAGAACAGTGTCTGCCTGAACCTTTTTCTGCTTTGTTCGCTATAAATTGATGTCACATTGGCCTCCAGGAAATAGTTTGGCATTTTTTTGACTAAGCAATGAATCCAACAAATAATTTGGATAAATGGATATTAGAAATAATTCGTTAGTTATAGCGCATTCATATGACAAACTCCAGCACATTTGTTTCAATGGACAGATCTGCAGAGAATGAGCGGGTGGGGAACGTCATTATAGCGGCCTGGCAGATGGAGGAGAGAGCAGATCAGAGGATGTCGGTCGGCCGCCTGCCAGACAGCATCAACGGCCGGGTAAGAGGCGCTGGGAGGGACACGGCCCTCTGGGACCATGAAGATTTCATTTCTGTATTGTCATTTGTTTTCCCTTCATGAAGAGGATCTGGTGCATAAATATTTTCCATATTGTTAATAAAAGAATCAAGTACTGTAGGTAGTTAAAAAGTCAAGTATTTCTGTAATTTTACTTTGCTTCAACACTCACAAGTGACCCAGTTCAACCGGAGCGGCTAAAATATGAGACCAGCTCAAATGTTATTATTTTATTATTTCATATTTTTTCTAATAGTGAGTCGTCTCTTAACGGATGTGTTTAATGTGTGTCTCTCAGGCTTCCTGTTTGTCTGTGTTTATGTATAGAGCTCTATAATTTAACAAAAGTTACTCAACCTGCTTTATGTCATAATAAACCTGTCACACGGCCTCACGCTTTGTCTCGGTGGATTTGGCTCTGTGTGGGAGCGCTGCCAGCGTGGTAGGAGTGTGGTGTAGGTGAGAGGAGGAGTGAGAGTGGTTCTTAACTCGCTGTGTAACATTAGTACACGTGTGTGTGTCCTGCAGACCATGCTTCCTGTTGACGAGAGCCTTACAGAGTCGATGGGAGTCCGAATCAAGTACGCCTCGCTATACAAAGACACCCTCCTGCGCTCAGGTACGACGATCAGGTGTCATCACTGCTTCGCTTACTGCTGGTTTATTTTGTGCCTAATATGAGGTTAAAGCAACTTTCATCTAGTGAGACGCTCTATTCACTATATTCATGGATGCTAAACAGATTATTCAGTCATATGCTCACAAGAATTGGGTCAATTGGTAGATGAAACGCCTCAAAGAAACCAGATCATTTCTTTTTTTAAAGAATCTGTCCAATCTGGAGCCGAATACACCAACTCCCTGAATTTGCAGAAAACCCTGAATATTAGACTAAAGCACGAAGGCTACAATAAACTGCAACATCAAATTAAAGTGAGCTAATGTTCAGTCATCTTTGTAAGCGAGATCTGTAGAGTTAAAATCCAAAAGGCTTCTCCTCTCACGGCTGGGAAGCTCTTTACTTCAGTCTTCACTTCGTACACTTCAAATCGGTCGAGAAATGTCCTGCCTGGCTCCATGTTTACCAGTACATCAGACTGAATCTTCTTATGTAGTTGAAATATATTCATTGTCACACAGTAAGTAGGAGGGATCTGTTTACATAAGATCCAGAAATAACAAATGTGAAATGTTTGTACTTATTTTGCATGGTATCTGTTATTGTAGTTGTGTTGTAAGTGGTTTTACTTTTTGTTTTCCTTGTCTTTTTTTAATGTTGTAATGAGTTTTTCATGAAGGTTTCTTTCTTTAGATGTTCTGTTTGTGTAATAATTGCGTCACTCTGTAGGGTTAGCTGTAATAGCTGTAACTAACTATACTGCTTCAGTTCCTTTACTGCATGTCATGCCCCTAAAACTAAACAATAAAAGCTTTACTGAGAACAGCTCAATCGGGTAAACAACAAAGATCATTTAAAACTAAGTAAGACCAGATAAACAGTCAGATCTAATCTACAACAATCTAATCCGTCCTGATTGATGTTTCTGTGGCTTCAGTGTTTGGAGGTACGATGTCCAGGATGTACCGCTTCCCCACGACTGATGGGAACCACCTACGGGTGCTGGAGCAAATGGCAGAGAGCGTCCTGTCATTAAACATTCCCAGACAGTTTGTCAAACTGCTGCTGGAGGAGGACACAGCCAGGTACAACTCACATGCACACTAAATAACTGTGGAGGTCCCAATGTGTTTTGCAGTTTTTATGACTTTTCTGATGTTTTTCTTCAAAAGTCAGTTACACAAGACTTAAATTAGCACTCATTTGTTAACCCTTACACCCAACGTTATGCCTTCAAATGATTTGTTGTCTAACAGCTAAAAACTCAAAGATTCAGTTTATTTTCACATAAGATAAGTGTAGTAATGTTGCAATAACAACATGTGAGCTTTATTCCTCTGGTCTTTAATGTCTGCAGGGTGTGTGAGCTGGAGGAGCTGGGCGAGTTATCCCCCTGCTGGGAGAATCTGCGGCGACAGATTGTCTCTCAGTATCAGACCATAATACTCACATACCAGGAAACACTGTCTGACCTCAACGACTACAGAGGTTCGCAGTTTCTCAGGGGCCTCTTGCTATCTAATGCCACACCATCATATATGTTTTGAAACAAGCTGTTTGTCACGTAGTTATTTTCCCCCGTTCTTCTTCTCTCGCTTTCTACCCCCTCCACACCAGGTCCATCGTTCAAAGCCAGTAACCTGAAGGCAGAGAGGAAGCTTGAGTTCATGCCAACCAACCTACACGTTCAGAGGATGAGGGTGCAGGATGAGCTGGGCTTCAGTGAGACACAAACAAAACCCTCGTAATATCTATTCACACATATGATTTTCCTCATTCAAAGCTCCTCTGGTTTGTGTCTGAACT
This sequence comes from Nannoperca australis, assembly GCA_036023655.1. NCBI lineage: Eukaryota > Metazoa > Chordata > Actinopteri > Centrarchiformes > Percichthyidae > Nannoperca > Nannoperca australis. The sequence continues at coordinate 52,148 of JAVQJD010059888.1, read as the reverse complement.
CTCCCTCTCCAGAACACACGTATGATGTGATAACCATCGGAGCACCGGCGGCTCACTGCCAAGGATTTAAAAACAACGGTTTGAGAAAACTCATCCAGAAGTTTGAGGAGGCAAAGAAACAGTAAGTTGGAAAACAGTCTCAACTGGCCAAAAATCGAACAGGAAAATAAAAGACAAGAATTGCATTTGCATGATTTTTTTCCCCCCTAAATTGCAGCGATATCTGCTCTTGTCTTGAATTCTTTTGTATTTGTGGCTTTTTTTTTTAAAACAGGTGATTCATCTGTTCCGTATGAAATTATTTTGTGTGATTTGGCTGCCCTGTAGTCATTTTTACATAAACAATGAATGCATTGTTTCTTCAACTATTGCATTAATTCTGTAGTTCAGTTCTTTGGCTTCCTCTTAATTTTGTTTGTGTTACTTTTTTGATCAGCGTATATGAGGAGGGATGGTGAGTTGTTGCCCTGCTTTGCTTGTTTTCATTTGTTTGTACACTGTTTGCCTCATGTTGCCTTGTGCCACCACAAAAACATGCTTTGACTTGTCAGTGTTAAGGTTTAATGATTGTCATGCACAGTGGATGGACTGGTGAGTAGGTTTAGGGTGAAGCAACTTGAAACATAAGGCATCACATAGCTTTTGTAAAAAGAAACAGCCACATGATGCATTTGGTATTACCAGTGTTGTGTGTGTGAAAGTAAATACATTGTGTATGAAAGCCAGAGATTTTATAACACCGTACACCACGTTTGTTGAAATACCGCTCATTTTGTAAATTCAGTCATTGCTGTCTAGTAAAAACACATATCTACATATAAAGCTGACATTAAAGCATTTCTAAATTCTTATAGCGAACTATCTGAATTTGCAAAGTGAACAGTGTCACCCCCAGCCTGTTCACTGAAGTCATTTTCATGTTGTTTTTGTGTTTACCTGTAGCATTTTCCTCAGCCACCGGTTAGCACCATTGTTAAGAACAGGCATGCGCATGCAACTGCTATGTCTATGTCTGCAACATTAACAAAATAGAATTTGTAAGACATAAAACAGGCTCGTACCAAATTATTTTGGATTACAACTTAGATGGAGGCTCCAGGGGTCACATCTTACATGTTCCGTATATAAGAGTGTCACCAGCATACACTCGGATACAGACTTGATGCTAAAAACACGCGTCTTTACTTTGTGCAGCAGTGCCCTGTCCAGCTCACAGTCCATCGTCTACATACCCCAGGACATCGTTCGAGCCAAAGAGATCATAGCCCACATCAACACACTGAAGACTCAAGTCAGCTACTACGCAGAGAGGCTTTCCCGAGCCGCCAAGGATCGATCTGCCAGCGGACTGGAGAGGACACTTGTTATTCTGGCTGATAAGGTATTTTACTGTAACGCCATAAATTATTTAAAAGCACTTATGTTTGGAAATTATATTGTTGTTTTGGACTGACAACGGATACCTTCTCCTCTCCCTCAGACTCGTCAGCTGATCACAGTGTGCGACTGTAAGCTGCTGGCTTCAGCCATTCAGGCCCTGAATGCAGCACGGCCCGAGTACATCGCCTCCAAAGCGTCTCCCTCCGCTGACTCAGAACAAGTAGTCCTCCGTAATGACCAGGACACGCTGCTAGCCAAGTGGAGCGGTAGCAACAGCCGATCCTCGCTGCATGTAGACTGGCATGAAGAGGAGTGGGTACGTTAACCACAGTTAGGAAGTCCGTTTCACATGAAGTCTCATCTGATGTCATTCTGATGAACGTTTCATAGGAAGACTCTTAGCTGTACTATAATACTGAAAATGTTGTGAAGAGGACGTATGTTATTACAGTAACCCCCCACCCCCCGACCACCACCACCACTAATATACTCCTGTGTAAGGCTGATGTAGGCTGACATCTTTATAACTGCTACTACCACTTTGAGTCATACAGTAATTTAGTGAGTCACTTAATTTGTCAGTGCACAATATGATGTACATATTTATGTTGTTTGTTTTCATCAAATATTCATGCATTGAGTTAAATGAAAAGATGGACATTGGAAAGTAAATTTCTAATTTAGTTAAATATGTATACTTGTATGAAATATGATTAGTATTTGATTAGTATTTGGTCTTTTGCCTCTGTGTCCTCAGGAAGCCCGAGACAACAGTTTGTAGTTATGTAATAATGAAGCTTTACATTTGCTTCCATTACATATATCTTTGTTAGGCAAAACTGTTGTGTGCTTCCTGATTTGCATACTGATGTGATTCATTTGATCTCTTCTGCATCTCATGCTGTAATTTCTCTATTAGCCCTTTAGCCTAATGTCTGTGTGCTTTCAGGAGAAGGTTTGGCTGAATGTGGATAAATCACTGGAGTGCATCATCCAACGCGTTGACAAGCTGCTTCAGAAGGAGAGGAGACCCAGTGTCAGCAGTCAGGAGGGTACCCAGACTGACCTGCAGGGCGGCGCCAGTAAGAAAGGTAGCACACACATATCTTTTCTATAATATACTCTAACCCTAACCCAAACACAAATCTTTTAAACAATCTGTTTTTCGTTTTGCTTGTTCCTTTGTAGTTTTAATGTGTTTTAAGCTCTTTGTTGACCCCCTTAACAACAAAAAAACTAAATGTCAGAAGGACAAATTAACTCATTTACAATATATGCAACTTTTACAATCAGTTTTCACAGGCATGTAACTAATAAAACATAGCAATAAAAATAAATATAGGAAGTGAAATACAATTCATTATGCAGTAATAACTGACATTGACCACATTTGAAAATATGAATTAACACCTGTGTATGGCTGTGAAAAGGTGATGGAAAAACACGAGCTTTCTGGATTAACCCAGGAAGTATATCACAGGAATCTTCATCACTACCATCATCATCACCACCATCATCATCAGCACCACCTCCGTCCTCTTCCTCTGTGCTTGTCCTCTCTTCTGCACGTCCTCTCGGCCCCGAACAAGACTCCTGTAGGTTTATTTTCTTTCTTATTTTAGTTTGAACCACTCCTGTTTTCTTCTTGTTCTATCATTTTATTTGTTTTGGGATACTCGAGACAAAGGATAAGTGGCATAACACATAAAATCTTTTTTCATGTCATCTGACATTTCTTTACTTTAAAGAAAGCTGGTGTTTTTAATTACTCCTCCTTAGCTATTGTGAGAAAAAGTGTCCCATGTGAAGCATTCTGTGTTGTGTGCAGTGTTTTTGGTCTGTCCATAGTCCACAATGTTGTAGCGTCACTGTAGCTATAAGCAGGAAATTAGCTCTACCGGTGTAAGTGCTGCTGTTACTGCTTCATGGCTAAAACAGCCAGCCCTTCAGTCAGTGGGCAGTCAGTCAGACTCTATTACCATTTGCATTTGAACAAGACGTCCCTTTAACTGCCTACAAGATCTACAAAGAGGCCACCATTATGACCCTTTATTTGAATCCATCAGGTTGAATGGCTTTTGGATAGATCTTTGATCCTGGTTTGTAGTGTTTTCTATGTGTGTCTCTGCTGCCTTGAGTGGCTTACAGCTCTCGCTAATCATGCATGTTGCACCTCCATCCCCTCTTCCAGATGGGAGCCCGAGTGCTGAGGAGGCGTACCCAGGTAAGAGCTGCTATCCCCCCCATGCTTCTCTGCCTCTGTCCACAACCCTTCTCGACTGTTGTTCAGATGTTCAGAGAAGAAGCCTCTTCATCAAATAACTGAGTGGATAATTGAACACGCTGCCCATTGAATTTGTCTCTGTACAAACTAGTCTTTCTTTTATTGCTGTGTATGGCTTTATTTTATTAGGGTGGAGCGAATTAACACCACCCTATCTTAAACACCCTCATCACATATTCAAATAACCCAGAACACCCTTGAAATGATGTAATACCTGCATCCACCACATTTTCAGAGAACTTTCCACCAAGTTGAGAGTTCATGAATGTTTGTGAATGTTTCACAGATTTTTTTTGTTAGGAGTCAAAGAACAGAATTGTCCTTTTCTAACTGCTGTTAAAATGAGCACTACATCATAGACTGGGACCAGCATGATAAAGTGACTGTACATATAGATGGACTAGTATAATAATTAAATTGGATTTAGTGTTAAGTTACTCATAAACGTGTCATCATTTACCAATTGTTGGTTTAGACTCTGCTGCTGTGAGGTAATTTCCCATAAAGGGAATCTTTTAAGGTTTCATTTCCGCTTTTTAAAATGGTTTGTTGGACGTGGTAGCTTGTTGCATTTGTGGAAAATGTTCTGTGGGAAAATATAGGATAACTCTAAACCAAAAATAAAAAGCTTTACCCAGTGGACGGTGGTCTCTGTCAGCACGTTTGCTTTCCCTGTTGTCTGTCTGTTCCATCTGTTTTCTGTTTCTGTCTTAAAAGATCTAATTCAACTTATGAAGTTGAAGTTATGAACTTAATGTGGCATTAATTGCACTAAACATCACTTTAACTGAGCTAGCGTTGGATTGTGCGGGATGAGTGGCGCAGGAAGGAATGGAAGTTTGCTTGTGTGTTGGTATTTTGTCTAACCTTTGTAATGCATTTATCTTTCTCCGCCTACACTTTATACGTCCCTGTGTGTGTGTTTCCCAGGCGAGTGGAGCGAGGCACTGTACCCCCTGCTCACCACGCTCACAGAGTGTGTCGCCATGATGAGCGACACGGCCAAAAAGTCTATGGTCTTCCTGCTGATGCAGGACAACGCCCCGACGATAGCCATGGACCTGTCCCTGCAGTACCGCCGCGACGTTGTCTTCTGCCAGACGGTAAGCACACACACACGCAAACACACACACAAATAGACATGGCATTTGCTCGCCTACACACATTTACATAGAAACACAGAGGCGTTTAGCTGACATGCTTGTCCTAGAAGGACTTGATGATTAGTTCACAGGGGGAGGGTGCAAAGGTTCAGTGCTTTATGATATTTATATGACTGTGAGACAGAGAGAGAAGGAATTTCTTCACTCTTACTCTCCCGTGTTGCCTGCACAAACCTGAGACATTTCAGTTAAAAAGAGGATGTGTGCCCAGAGGTAGTCGAGGTGGTCGATTGCTTTCTTACAACTTGTTATTTTATACCCTCTTATTTCTGTAGATATTGTAGAGGGGTTTTCTGCAGCCTCGGTTGTATAACAGCTTTGAGTGAGATCATGGAGCTCAAGGCTCAGACAAGTTGAATCAAATTGAGTTAAACGTTAGTATCCACGTTTTTACACGTGTACAGTGAAAGTAGAAGATTAAAACATTGCACTCAACTAGACAAAAAGAGAGCTGCAGTATTGGATTCACTGAGTTTAAGTCCTCAAAATACTGTTTGAATTCTAATTTCTTTTTCAGTTTTTTTCAGCTTCATGAAACACTGAATAAGAAACCTATGCTGGACATAGAAACTGAAATGTCTGATCATCACAGTCTGTATTCAGTCATGTCACTAAATCAACATCTTGTCATGTATACCCTCAGCCAGTTATATAAAGCCACACACACACACTGAACTGCACAGGATTTCCTTCTCACACGGATGCACAGAAACCAACAACATGCATTCACTTACATAAGCTCATACGCAGCCAAGCGTTACTGCACCTATATTTAAAACCGTGTGTTGATTTGAATTACAGAACATGGTGCGGATAAAGAAAAGGGCAGTGCCATCATCTTTAAACAACAAGCTTTCATCTTACTAAAGGATGCAGTTCCAACGGCAACAAAACGACAGAGTTGTTGAGTTTCATGAGACTAAAAGATCATTTTGATGAGTGAAATATCTGATGGATTACACTCTACATGACTTATAAAGTCTTAAAAAAGAAAACTTGTTTGACTCATACCTTTTTAAAAGTCTTGAAGCTGCATTATCATCTAAAAAGCATATTATCTGCCAGTACAGGGAATTAAAAAAACTGCCCGTTAACTGCGATACTTTAATGTTTAATACACGATTGACTTGATCATTCATGAATCAGCTGATGCTGAAACACAGACTATAAACAGCTACAGAGGATTAACAGCAGCCCCCTCTTGTTACGAACTGATGTTAATGCTGATGTGTGTGTTACAGCTCACCGCTCTCATCTGTGGCTTCATTATCAAACTGAGGAATTGTCTCCGTGACAACGGATTCCTCCGACAGCTGTACACCATCGGCCTGCTGGCTCAATTTGAGTCCCTGCTCAGCACCTACGGTACAAACACACACACACACACACACACACACACAGTCATGTCTGTGTTTTTCTCTATTAGACCCCCAACAGTTACACATTAGTCGGATTATCACTGTTAACCGTGTGTGTTCCCAGGAGAGGAGTTGGCCATGTTGGAGGACATGAGTGTTGGCATCATGGATCTTCGCAATGTCACCTTTAAGGTAGGAACTTTAATAATCCCCATGACGACACTGCAGCTGCAATCTTTACAGGGTTATAGTTAAATTATGTTTAATTATGGTTTTACTTAATAATTAATCATTTAGTTTCTCTTTGTTTTTTATTCTGCTTCCTTTCATGGTTGAATTTCACAGACACTTTTAAACTTTGGTCCTTTTGTTACTCTTCTTTTTTACATTCACACGCTTCACTTTAAGGTGACTCAGGCCACCGGCAGCTCCGCCCCCGATATGTTGCCCATCATCACGGGGAACCGGGACGGCTTCAACGTTCGCATCCCGCTGCCGGGAGCCATGTTTGACGCGTTACCGCGGGAGATCCAGAGCGGCATGCTGCTGAGGGTCCAGCCTGTGCACTTCAACGTCGGCATCAATGAGCAGCAGACGCTGGCTGAGAAGTGAGTGAGTAGGAAAAGAAGAGAAGAAGTGCTGTGATGGTTTTGTGTATGACAGATGAATTTGGGCTGCTCTACAAATTTATATAAGAAAAACCCATGCTTCTCTGTGTTGTTCAGGTTTGGAGACACATCCCTGCAGGAAGTCATTAACCTGGAGAGTCTTTCCAGACTAAATTCATACTACGAGCAGTTCCAAGAAGTTCTGCCTGAGGACTGTAAGTACTAAAGTGTTCTGCAGTTCAGAATAACAACAAGGGAACCGCCTTCTTCTCTCGGGCTAAACCAAGTAACTGCACATAAAAGAGATAAAACTACAGCTCCACCTCAACCAGCTACAACAGAAAAATGTACATGTCAGCAATACATGGGACACCGATAAGACTTTATTTCCCCAAACTTTTACTTGTAATGGAGTCTTTTTACATTGTGGTATTATACTTATACACAACCATCTCTGTTAGTACTTTTGTTTAAACTTTTCAGCTGTTTAAATTATTTTCTCTTTGTCTTCTGTGCACTTTGTTCTTCTCATCCCCTTTCCCACCATCCCCCGCCCCAACCCCAAAACCCCCACAGGCCTCCCGAGGTCTCGTTCTCAGACTTGTCTTCCTGAGCTGCTGAGGTTTCTGGGGCAGAACGTCCACGCCAGGAAAAACAAGAACGTGGACATCCTGTGGCAGGCAGCCGAGGTGAACTTCCTGCTTTGTTGTGCATCAAATGCTACATGGCATTTAATCCGACCATGAGTTAAAACTTAATTCTTAATAAAATCTTGAGTTAGCTTTTTGAGTTGAGTTTGCTTCCCTCACTGTCTCAGATCTGTCGGCGGCTGAACGGCGTTCGTTTCACCAGCTGCAAAAGCGCCAAAGACCGCACGGCCATGTCGGTCACGCTGGAGCAGTGCCTGATCCTGCAGCACGAGCACGGCATGGCGCCTCAGGTCTTCACGCAGGCCCTCGACTGTATGCGCAGGTAGGACGCCCTCACAGTGCCTGAATGAAAAACACACAACTACAAATCATACCTGGGCAAAAAGTACATGACTCAGAGATCCAGAGTCTGTATTATTATTTGCCTACTAATATAAACCCACTGATTCTTTACATTCTGCAAAATGCTGAATTTTACTGTAAAGATGACAGAAATCTTTATACTCAGTAAAGAAATAAAGTCAGACGTGCAGGAAGCTTGGCCATGTCGATTTGAAAGCTCATACCACTGCCTGCTTCCTCTGTAAGAACAAAGTGATCTACAGTTACTTGTTCATCTCAAAAAGAAAACTTGAATATTTAGAAATGTTCTCGGCCCCTAGCTTCACCAGACTCTTGTCAAAGAGGTTCACATTTTGTTGATAACCATTCTTGACCTTTTTTGGAGACTCTAATGTGACAAGGCTCTGGAGAAGAGCGGCGTCTAACTGATATTCAAGTGTATGTCTGTATCGGGTGCTTGTTGGTCTGTCTTCTTGTCTACCCAACATGGTCTGGTCTGTGTGTAACGCTAGCCCACGCTGTCTGACTTGCTAACGGGCTGGCAGTGCATTTTCCCTTTTTATTTGTATTATCGCAGCTCTTGACCTACTCACCTTTTGTTTTCCTTCATCCCTCCTTCTTTTGTTCTTTCCTTCATTCATTTTCAAATGATGTCTGACCTCGCCTGCTGAAGGGGCTTAAAGCGAGATTGTTATCCTCTACACGTTGAGTTTTAATGACATGCTGCCCTTTAAAGTTTTTAAAAGGTCTGTGCACCCAAATTACAAAACACGTTCTTGTCACTAGTGTAGTCACTAATGTATCTAGCCATTTTTTCAGTTCAGTCTTTATCGTTTTCGTGCATGGGACGTTTGCCTTGCAGCCTGGCAAAAACATTTATACAAAGGCAGACTCATCCATCGGTTAAATAGATTGTTCAAATATACAAAAGTTTTAAACACATTTCTTTTATGTTGCAACTGAGTAAAGGAGACAAACTAAATACCAGAATCTGAGAACAACATTTCCACCAAGTGCGTCATTTAAAATGCTTTGACACAGTTTGTGGTCTGGAAAAAGACGTCCTAACAGAAACAAGGTAACCAATATCATAAAAGACAGGACACAGTGACAGAAGAATGAAGGTGTACAGGGACTTTATATTCCCAGACAGAGCAGAGTGTTACAGCTGACTGCATGTGAGTTTGTTCTAGAGGACAGAAACCATCTCACCTCTCTTTTAAAAGTCTCTACTGATAAGTCAACTCTGAGAAACAACATGAATGGAAGTTCATACTTGAGTGTTTGTATCTTTGTGTGTCAAAAAAAAGTTGTTCAAAGTTTTTATGTGACTTTATGTTGTAAATATTATGTTGTAAAAGGATGTATTCATGCCTGTCTTGTTGTACTTGTGCTCAATAAAGTTGCACTCACACAGATACTTGCATGATACGACATCTCTTCATCTTTTCCTCCACCCTTTTTTCTCCTCCTCACATCTCTCGCCTTTTCCTCCCCCTCTGCCTCTTCAGCCGACGAGCATGAAAATAGCTTTTTGAGACTTTTAAAATTTGGATTAAGTTCCATTTGGAATGGTTTGGAGCTGTGATGCATGTTGGAAAAAACTCTGGGATGTTGTTCCTCTTCCCTTCAGCTGTCCCCTTCATTGCGCATTTTCCTCTTTTAAACATACCAAGTAGTTTAAAAGGAATAAAGTAAATAGACAATATACTCTGAAAATACATTTCCCTGCACCAGCTATTTACTGCATGTTAGCTTTGTTAGAACTTGGAAAAGGCTTCTAACAGCGTGCTATCTTTCTCGTTAGCTTGCAGACAGATGTAAACTTTAAAGTTCCTGATCCAGAGTGCAAAACTCTTCAAAATGTCACTTTATTCTTTAAATGTAAAGGGTGTTTCCTCATGTTGCTTTCCATTTATCAGAAGTGAAAGCAAAAAGTTTTTCCCACCATTTTCCCCTGTTCCTTCCCTTCACCCCATGTCTTAAGAGCGTATAAACATGGAGAGCCATTGCTGTGTTTCCTGATCTTCTTTCATTTTCTGAAAGACGTAGAACATCTTTCTTAATTTTCTCTTTTTTCTCTTTCTCTTTTTCCTCTTCCTCTGTTTCCCGCGTGTTTGACTTTGTCATGTTTTTTGTTTTGTACAATTGGCTCATTAATGCGGGATTTGTTTTATTCTGGTTGGTTTGTGATTCATTTCCATTTGCTGTGATTTGTATTACTTTCATCATTTTTGCGTCACTCCGTGGAAACTGCAATCCATCCACGTGGCTGTGGCTTCTTGCGCCGGTATCACCTGTTCATTTGCCATTTCACCTGTGTGCATGTGCATGTACATGCCATCTGTTTACTTTGGCTTTGTTGTGACACGCCGCCCGCTTGCTACCTCTCATTCCCTTCTTCCTTCCTGCAATCTTTTATTTTCTTTTTTATTTCCTCTCCTTCTTCCTCCATCTCTTTTCCCCCTAACTGCCCTTATACTTTCCTATTATCTGTTTCCGTCTCTTTTCTCCTTTTCCTTTTATTTCCTTCCTTCCCCTTTGTCCTCCTTTTTTCATCCACTTCCTGCTTTTCAACGTCCCTCCTCTCTTCTCCACCACCTTTTCCTTCCTCCAACCTTTTTTTGCTGTTCCACTCCTCCTCCTCCTCCTTCTCCTCTTCCTTCTCCTCCACTTCCTCCCACCTCCCCATGACTCGGCAGCATTGGGACGAGGGAGGGTGTAATCCAGAAGAACCTGAGCGGCTTGCTGCCGGTGCGTGACTTCCGGCTGGACCCCAGCCTCCTGTACTCGCTGCCCCTGCTGGCCCTCAGCCCGAACCTCCTGGTGGTGTGGATCTTCCTCAGCGTGGCTTATTTCCTGGCCAAACTCCGCTGCAGCTGAGCGCCTACGAGCAGCTGTCTGCTGGGAGTGACTGAAGTGACTGAACGCAAAACAGCGCGCGTCCTACGTTTCTGAGGAGGGGTGGGAATAACTCCACACTGACTCCCGAGGGTGTCTCTGAAACTGTGCCACTGTCCTGTGAGTGTGTATGAAATTCATGCACACTAATATTGTACAGCATGTACACACTGTTTCACCCTGACTAAGGGCTTTACACAACAATTTATCAAGGGCCAAACACTGACCCTGATTTTAGTTTGGTTTGGTTTGTGGACACTAACTTGTTTTTTCGTTTTTCAAGCTTCAAAGTGTCTCTACAGATAGTATGACTTTGAGACCACACTTGATGTCCAAACTAAACCTGCTGAATCTGAAAACACAGTTTATGAACACGTAAACACAGAGTGCATCCCCACCAGCGTTTTCAGGACGCCTAAATAATAGGAAAATAGCTACATCTGTTGTTTTTCGTCCTTTTCTTGGGGGAGTAAAATGCCCTCTTATTGAGGACGAAAGGCTGAAAATGCATTCTTAGATTTACCTGGCTTAATGCGAATACATTGCCCCGACTATACAAAAACACGAGGCTCAAGATGTGTCTTTAAATTCAGCTGGTTTTATGAGAACCAGTGATAGCTATAAGAAATGTGGCCTAACAGCTGTACTGCATATCTGTTGAACACAAAACACAATCTTTAAACCCAGTCATGAAATGGTTTCAACAGACAGCTTACAGGAAGGTTTCTGTGTAGGACTGCATGGTATGAGACTGATAGATTTTCAGTGGATAGCGCCCTCTAATGGACAGATTTTGTTCCACCCTTTATGGTCTGTGTGACTGCTCTGATATTTTTCCTTGTTATAAGACGACGTGGAAAAGACAAAGGGAAAGTTTATAGATTTGTGAAACGCAGGCCAGAGATCACACCTGAGTTGTGAATATGTGTAAAAATAACCAGATTATATTAAAAAATTTCAGGAACGAGTTATTGTTGACAGTAGCCATTTTAAAGAAAATAGTTATAACTTAAGCTTTGCACAAACAGCTACTTTCAGTCATCGTCTTCCATGTGCTTTTGCACTTACAAGCTAAAGTGGAGGAACCAAAATGAAGCAAGCTAACTTATATTTTTGTCAGGCAGCATTTGCTTGTTTTGTTTCTGTACGTCCTCCTGCTTTTCTAGACCGTAGAAGGAGGTTGTTGTGCACTTTCCAGCAGCTCTCAGTCAGTTGCGACTTCTCACTGACTCTGTTTACATGCAGCATAATATATCCAAACGTTAGCCTTTAGTGAGGCATTTTAACCAACAGTATTGGGTTTAAGAATGACGGAAAATCTTTCTATTCAATGGATTGTGTATTTAGTAATATATGTCAGAATAGTGAATAGATTGAGTACTAAAGTGTCTGAACTTTGTATTTATAGCCCTGTTTACTCAGAGGTAAATGAACTGAACATGTAAAACACATCAACCAGACTACACTTGTTCATGCTGGGTCCAGTTTAATGAAAGTGTGTGCATAAACATATTTAAAGTAATCACTTTCCTGTCGTGGTGCAGACAAAAGCCCCTGCACCCACCCACCCTATTCATTTTACATACCATGCATACCTTGCCTAAGCAAATGAACAGACCAGAAAGCCCAGGGATCAGGCCCCGTGACAACATGCATGACCTATTTACTAAAGATAAGGAGCTGTGGGATTGAAGAGCAGTATGCGCATTTCCCTGTGTAGCAAGTTGTAGCAGAAACAGGCGGTGAAAACAGCACTTTACAGGCAAATACGCTCTTCCTTCTGTCAGCAAGTTAATTCACCAAGGCAGGAATGTAGAAATGATATTATGTCAGAAACATAATATTTGACCTCGTCATGGGAAGATACATTCCTCTGCAGCAGTGAAGCCCACTAAAGAGAGTGTTCCCATAATGAATACAAAGTGTAATAGTCAGCAAACAAGTCAAGTACTGGACGATAATAGAGAAGTATTTACCTAAATGTCCCTTTCTACACACCCTTGGTGAACCCGCACAGGTGATTTCACTTTTGGCTAATTAGACCTTTTCTCAGGGCTGTGTGGGCGTGAGCAGGTCTCATCAACTCTTGAGAAAACACCTGTGTGGGTGAGCAGGTCCTTTAAACTGCTGCAAACAAATATGAAAGCACGGAAGTCTCGCAGCCCGGAAACAAAACTGAATTCCTATGTTAACACTGAATTAAAAGCATTAACACATGTATCAGTTAAAAAAACCTATTACATAATGATTCATTCAGTTTTCATTTACATTGTGTGTTCATAAACTCAAAGTGAAATAACTAATGAAAAGATCACAAAATGAGTTTAAAGCTGCACTAATTGACAGTAGATCAAACCTGCCTACTACCTGCCCAAACGGCAAGCAGACAAAAGTAGCAACTAGCAGGTTAGAGAACTAGAAGCATTTAGCAGCCAGATGTTTTCTCAAGAGCTGGTGGAGACCAAACCTGAGCTTAAAGGGAGTAAATATTTAAGCTATGATTGGCCAAAATTGTACTTTAAATTATTTTAGTGGCTTACTCCAGGCTTCAGAGCATCCACACAGTGTTGTTACAGCCAGTTCCACACACAGAAGTTCATGTGACCATGTGAAAACACAACATTTGTGAGCTCTAGATGCCCGTGAGCTGTTGTAGCCTGGCTCAGGTGTTATTTATGGGTTCAGTTCATTTGTAAAAGCGGGAACGTGTGATGCAATCAGTGTCATTGTGATTGAGCGTTTGCGTTCACCGTGCCATATGTGCAGGAACGCAGGAGATACAGTAAGTCAGTGATTCAGCTCACATCTGCTCTTTCATGCCAGTGCAGTGAAGATTAGCTCTGTCTCGCCAATTGACAAAGTTAAGTGTTTGCAGCATGCAGTTTCTAATTGGCTAATGTTGGAATGTATGATTGTAGGATATTCAGGGCAAATGTTTGATTATGCAGTGTAGTACTGTAGGTTCTACACCCTTTAGAGCATTTATGTGTACCAGTTTACATTTAATGAAATGTTAACTGTTGTTGTAATTAACTGGTACAGATTGCAGCTATAACAGTCAATATTATCTTTACAGAGTCGAATTGTGTGCGTGAAGGAACTAATTCTATTTGATGTGATGAGTTCACTTTGTTTGCAGTTGAGCTGTAAGATGAGTGAGTCAGGAATGTATCCATGCTTGTGCCAAAGGCTTTAGTCAGGTTTTTATTCCGTGAATTCAGGTTTGTAGGATCTGTGTTCGCAAGAGATTAAGCCACAAAAGACTGTCTTTGTCAGAATCCAGTTCATTTGCATTTCAGTTTGCATTACAATATCATTTTCCAGAACCCAAGATGACATATTGAAATTGTCCTGCCAAAAATCTGAAACCCAAAGAGATTTAGTTTACTAATGTATATCCCAAAACACCGCAAAGTTCACATCGGAGTAACTGGAACCAGCAGATGTTTGACATTTAAAAAATGACTAAAATAATGAATTCATTATCAGATTTTCCTCTCAATCAACTAATTAATAGATAGATTAATAGAATTGTTTCTGTAGTTTGAAGAGATGCTTTTGCTTACACATCTTGCATTTTTCATAGAGCTTCCTAGAAAAATGGTGTTATTCTGTGATGTTGTATACCACGCAGTTATTTCGTAGACATCTGTATTGTTGAAAACAATCATTTTAAAAGCCAAATCCACTACTGTTTAACCACAACAGTTTTTTTCAGTCCAAGTATAAAAAATGAAGGTGAAAACCTCTTTTAAAATACTAAAACGCTGTTCAGAAGCAGCTGGTGCTGCAGGACAGGTTCGGTTTTGACTATAGAAAATGGCAAAGTTTGGCAATTTAGGAAATATCTCTTTAGATACCTTGGATATCATGATATTTGACAACTTTGTAAAAGTCAACGTCTTCGCCTGTGAGGCTAAGAGAAAGCATTAGTCACCTCCCTGGGGTTTCCAGGCTCCGTCTCATTAAGACCGACCCAGTAAGGAAACGGATCAAATCGAAATAGCATCCTTTGGGAGTTTCCTGTGCTCCCATGACCCTTAAACACTCAAACACACATACTACAGTATAATGATTCATATCGTCCCACATACAGTACTGTCTCCCTTTTCCTTCTCTCCATATTCTCAAAAGAGTTTGTAATGCTTCTTCTTCTATTTATTGGTCAGTAAACACATATTTGCTGATTTTAGTTGTGCGTACTGACATCAGTCAGGAATATTGTGGATCTTATCTGCTTAAAATGGAAAGGAGGTGTGCTGCTAGATATACAGTAGAAAACATAATAAGTAGTAGTAATTTGGTTTCAACTGTATTGCGTTCTCTATTTAAAGGAATAGTTTGACATATTGGGAATTACCAGTTTTCTCGCGAGAGTCAGATGAAAAGATCAATCTGTGCAGAAACATTAGTGAGCTTTAGATGTTCTGGTCGGCAGTACTGTTGGAGTCATTGGCCAACATATCCATATTAACCAGGCAGCATATTGTAATTCAAGTGGTCTCGGAGCAAACCTCTTCCTCCTGCCCTTCCTCTTATCAAACTTCAGCCAATCACAAGTTATTTCAGAGAGACGCTGCAGTCGTATTGGCTGTTCTACAAAGGCAGATGTGCATACGTGTCCTGACTCTGTCCAAACATTCACTTATCGAACTCCCAGCAAAAAAGCACATCTCTCAAAGTGTTACACTGCTTTAAGTTGTTATTATTAACTGCTATTATTAACTACTTATTATGTTTGTTTTACTATTTCTTTTAGGAATATTGTGTATCTCATCATCTTTAGAACTACCTCTGTGAGACAGAAGTTACACTTGAGTTAATTTAAAAGAAGTGAAACTGAATATATACTTACATAATCACTGAGCAGCAGGGATGTGAGGAAGGTGGAATTATATTTTCTCAAATGATGACAATATGTTCCTAAGAAATAATTTCCTTTTTGACATGATTTTCCCGTACTTACATGTGTAATTACACTAAAGTGCTTCCTATAAATATTGATTAACATCATTACATCATTGACCTTAAAGACAAACATCTCAATTTTGCCATTTCTTTTTTTTTTTTTTTCTTCTTAGGAATCCAGATGTAGGCAATGAGAGAATATATTTGTATTGCTGTACATAAGTTGTATTTAAATGCTTGTCTTGCCTAAATGTTTACTATATATTGTCTTATTGTCTTATTTATTCCAAAGCAGAGTATTAATATAAAAAAAAAAATATATATATATATATATATATAAATAAGCTATACAATGTTCTTATTATGCTTGTGCCATAACGGTCATGCTGTCGTCACTTTATATCACAGCTCAACATGTCTGTGTGATCTCGTATATGCAGGTGTGTTAACTGTATTGTTAACTACGTTTAACCTCTGGGCCCTCCTGTAACCAGTATAAGATGATATTATGTGACCAGGTTCTCTGCTAATGGTCACATTTAACATGTTAATGAGAATAAATATGTTATTGGGATCATAATTACTATCAAGTGTTATTATGTTAAAAGGAAGTTATTGCATAAATAGTTGTAACATGGTTACAAGAGAGAAGTTTCCCTTTATTGCTGACCAAACAAGTTTTTTTTATTTTAGCTTCATGTTTTTACTGTTGATTTGTACAGAAAGTGTCTGAGGAAGCTTGTTTGGAAATATTTCTAAAGGTATTTTAATTCTAAAATCTGATTCCAGCTCACATTGGCTTTGTGCTTTTTGGTGTTAAAAGTAACGCTCCTCAGACAGATCCCAGGTCAGCACACAACAGGAAGCCTATCATGTTGAATTGTCTTTATTTGTGTTTCTTTTCCACATTTGGCAATCTGTGCTTTTCCTCCGAGACTCAGAGCAGTTTATGTCCAAAAGCTTTAGCCTTACTGCGTCCCATGTTGCTCTGAATGTAACCCAAAACCCCCCCCAAGAAAACGTCCAGTCAGTGTGTCCCTGAACGCCACACTCCTGCTGTAATAAATGTTTTCTGCCTCCATCTGCAGAATATAAACTCCCGTGACATCTTGTGATCTTTAAGGTTGATTCGTTTGTTCATCCTCTCTTGTTTTTCAGCACACGCTTTTCTTCCGCGCGTGCGTGTGTTTTTTAAGCTTTACACAGTTTTTCCAACATGTTCCTCATTCAGTACAGGAAGACGTTTCTGGACTTTACTGACCTTTAGTGGTGATGTGTTGGAACTGCAACAACATTAGAAGCAATGAATTATTAATTAGTAACTGTTGGAAATTGGTAGATTAGACATTATCGCTGAAATGATTAGTCAATACAAAGATTACTGATTCCTGCTTCTTAAATTTGATCTTTTATATAATTGAAGATTAAATATCTAAGTTTTGGACGGTTTGTAAAGGATCGAAGAATTTGAAGGCATCACTTTGGGCTTTAGAGTAATTAATTAATTGACAAATCCATCAAATACTGAAAACCGTTTTAGCACACTAAACTGTTCACTGTTGTGAGTGTAGAGTATCAGTAGACAGATAGCTCAGTATCAGAAATCACAAATTTGCCCTCACCCACAGTCAGTAGTGATGTCATGTCAGACATTACAGTTCTTTTGCAAAAGTCTTCAAATTCACAAAATCAAAGGCAAATTGAGTGGAATGATAATGGTACTGCTTTCCTATTGATTTCCACAATGTTTCATTGACTTATTTCCAGTTTATTACAGCTGGTATTGTAGCTTTGATAAGAATATCACTAAGTGAATGGTTGAGATCTGGAGACATGGTGAAATCGGAAGACCTGTAATGATCCCTCAGTACATTGTTGATAATCAATAATCTTATTAACCCCCACCATTTTCATTTTCTGTTATGAGGTAATTAAAACCACAATTTAAGCGTTCACCGCCTCCCTGTTCTGTCTCCTCAGCGAGGGCTGCAGACGAGAAAACACTGTGAAGAACGTCGGATGCCGAAAGTACGCGTTTAACTCGCTGCAGCTCAAAGCCTTCCCCAAACACTACCGACCACCTGACGGCACCTTCGGGAAAGTCGAAACCTGATTGGACCACAGAGAGCTCTGCCTCTGGAATATTACTGGATGGACCGGCTACTGTGTTTCGGGAAGGCCAAAATCAGACTGGGTACAATGAAGATACTGTGTTCAGTCTCATTTCAGAGCATTTCGATTCAGATTTTTTAGGATGTAAACTCAGTGATTCAATGTCACATCAATAAACAGTTGCAGAAGAAACTCGCAGATTTCTACCACCTTAGTGTAATAATTGTTATTAGACACTGTATTAGATCCTATGTCATATTCTGCAGAACACGCTGAATACAACAGTGTTATGTTTTAATTTTTTATTAAAAGATTTACATGAAACACACTGCCTCACCCCTGATCAAGCACTGATATAATCACCATCAACCTCACAAACATTTATATTTATGTTTGGCAATGGAAATCAAGAGACAAAATCATTAAAACCACAGTACTCAATTACAATATGTAAAAACAGACAATTATCCACTGACAATCCACAGCATTTGGAAACATTTGTTTTAAGATTACGCCAGCCATCGTCCATCTGTAAAGGGCAGGGCATCACCGCTCTTTACGTCCTGTGAAGTCCTTGCACAGCAGTTTCAACGCCATCATATGTGACATGTGTTTTAGCAGTCTTACTGTGATATGAACCACACTGTCAGACGCACTGCTGCTGGCAATCCTCCAGCAGACCACTTACAAATACATCTTTGGCTGTATTGACATGTTTTATTTAGCATCAAAGAAGTACTTTTTGTTCTGTGGACTTTATTTGACATTTTTTTTGACATTGCAATTCTTTCTGTCTATCTGAGAACATCTGTGAAGGTTTTAATGTTGCTAAATAACGATGCTGAAATAAATATAAAATGAGTTTTTCTCAAAACCATGTTTTTGTTTGATGTCTTATATTATTGCACATTATTAATTAAATAATAGAAAATAATCACCTTTGAGTTATAGATAAATCTGTAACTTCTGTAACTAACTATTCTTTTCATTATTGATTAATCTGCCAATTATTTTCATGATTAATCGTTTAGTCTATAAAATGTAAAAAACATTAAAGATAATTAAGAAAAATGCTCGTCACAATTTCCCAGAACCCAAAGGGACATCTTCACATTGCTTCTTTTGTCCGACCAATTGGCCGAAACCCAAAGACTATTCATTTACTGTCATAAATGACAAAGAAAAGCATTGATTATCAAAATGGTTGACAGTTAATTTTTCAGGTGTCAACCGCTCAATTCACTTTTAACAGGCTGAAACCTGGAGCAGAACCAGAACCAGGCTCTGGGTGGGCGGTCATTTGCCCCGACTCGTTGTTTTTAGGGTGTAGTCCCACAAGTTAAAGTAGTCATTAGGCTCCTTTCATACAATTACATTACGGCATTCAGCAGACGCTTTTATCCAAAGCGACTTCCAGATAAGAGCTTTACATAAAGTGCATAGAACCATGATGGAAAACAACAAGAAGTCTCCTCAAACTTGTAAGAGATGAATCACAAGTGCTGTAAGTAAGAACATCGCTGACAATGGCAGAATCCAAAAGAGCATTAAATGTAAGAACAGATTTTCTCTGATACAGATACAATACATTCAAATAAAAATACAATAACGTACAATATGCTGTACTTTGTAGAAACAATATATCATTTTAGTGGTGTTGTATTCCCAGAATAAATGAGTCTTTAGTCTTTTCTAGTGTTAAACACTGAATATTACAGGATTATGATCACTGATGCATTAATATTTGAGCTACAGTGGCCAAACCGTGTAATTACAACGTCCCGGGTCCCTCGTGATGCACACTGACGTCACTACAAAAGTATATGGACATCCAAACATTTCCCAGTCAAACTGGGAAAAAGCTTTTCTTTACGGAGCTGGCTCTATGCTTTGTCATGTAGAAACAGGAAGGGACCAAACACAAACTGTTGCCATAACGTTACACATACACTAATGTTAAAATGGACACGTATGTAGAAACTGTTGTCCACATACTGTATGGCCACTTTTGGCTTATTTTCAAGTCTTTATGTAAAAACTTTAGGGCAACAAAGACATGTGTTTCCAACAGAATGCAGCATCATTCCATACTGTGTGTTTATTGTTTCCATTTTGGCATCATGGACTGAAAACTTGCCTCTAATTTGAATGTGCTGTTTGATGATGCAATGCACTCTTGTTACTGCCCTCGCTTTGCTAATCTTCTTGAACTGGTACTGTATAATATTTGGGTCTTGGTAATTCCATGTAAGAGTCAAAGTGTTGTTATATGACACATGCTCTCTAGTCTTTTCCAGGAAGATACAACAGTTACTCCTTGAACAACAGAAGTGTCTTTTAAGTCACATGAAAACCTGAACTAATTGTGTGAAATTCACCATAATGCATCCGAAGGAAAAAAAACTGCCCTCATTATAAACTGTTTTGTTGTGAACAGGCATATATTGTGCAGTAGGCAGCACTAGCAGACAGTCCGCAGACAAGCTGCTTCACAAACGTTTCACCAACATGAACACGATCTTCTTCATCGGCCAGATCATCAGCATCATCCCCATCTTTGTCGCCCTGCTCTTCTTCCTGGCCAAGCTGGTTTCCCGCCACCGCCATGTGCAGGACGGTTATGGCTACGCTGTGCTGATAACAGGCTGCGACAGCGGTTTCGGACACCAGCTGGCTCAGTGTTTGGACCACAAAGGGTTTGTGGTCTTTGCTGGGTGTTTGGCTCCAGAAGGAGCTGGTGCCCAGAGCCTGGCCAGACAGAGCTCCACAAATCTGAAAATTCTCAAGCTGGACGTCACCAGTGATGAAGAAGTGCAGCAGGCCAAGAAGATGGTCCAAGAGAACTTGCCAGAGAAAGGTGAGAGTTTAGCACACTGTAAAAAAAAAAAAAGACCCACTTTCTCTTGTGTTCAGGTTTAACATGTATGGAAGGTTATTCCTGCTAAAAAAGGAATTAAATATTTGAAAGAAAACAAAAGCCTTAGGAGATATGAAGTCAAAATGTCTCTATGACTTTTCAGTTGAAGATATTATGAAGAATTGTGACTTAGTATTATTTTATTTTTATTATTTTATTTTACTACAAATGTCTTGAGATACTAAGTCATGATTTATGTATCTGAATCCCACATTTTTGACAAAATTCTGACCAGTTTTTATTTATACTTTTTTTAACTTAACTATTTAAAAATTATGACTTAAGATCTAATTTCTTTTACATATAAAGTAATTTCATTTTTATTATTCCTAAACCTTAATTTTTCTTCTTCTTGTGAAAATTCTTAAATAACACAAAAACTACAATCATTCACGTCATATTTTTGAAATGCATGAAGTAAATCACATTTTGTGACTTTGTATCTCTTACAAAACAAAATCAACATTTTTGACTTACTATCTCAAAACTATTGCTTAAGAAGTCTAAATTGTGTTTATATGTCAAAATTTGAAGTATCACATGGTTTTGACTGTTGCATTGGGTTAACATTGAATTATCTTATCAACCTGTGCCTCTCATACGTTCTCAGGCCTGTGGGCAGTTGTGAACAACGCTGGCATCTCAGACTGGGCCGAGATCGAATGGAGCAGTATTGAAGATTTCCGCAACATGGTGGACATCAACCTGTTTGGCTGCATCAGGACCTCTATTGCATTTCTTCCTTTGGTTCGTGCCGCCAAAGGTTAGCTCAAACGTTTAGCTGGATTTCCCTGTAACCGCACATTCTTTATTGTAGTGATGTTAAGGGTAAAAATGTGTTGTTTCCTCACTGCCACAGGTCGGATGGTTTACATGTCGAGTATCTTTTCCTTCTTCAACTGCTTGAACATGGGAGCCTACAGTGTGTCAAAGAGAGGACTGGAGGCGTTTGCTGACTGCCTAAGGGTTGAGATGGCCAGTTTTGGTGTGAAGGTACGGTGACGTTGCAAAGCCAAACACAAATCCTGTGACACTGAAGAATGAAACGTAACGTTGTGGGAAGTCTGTAGTAGACAAAATGTTGCCCCTGTGGGAAAATAAGAAGTAAACCAAATTAGTTGCAGGCTTATTTTTAATTTGATAACATTCATTCAGTATAAAACCAAGAGTAATGAGCATGAAGGTTTCAAATTACTCTGTGCAGAGTTGAGTGCTCCCATGACAGTTCTGCTGTATGGCATGATCTTTTTCCTATCAAATGACACCCACAGTATGTATTGGTTAGCCAGGAAACAGCATGTTAATGTAATAGTCCCACATTTAAACGCTTATTCACCTTCTTGCCAAGAGTTAGATGAGAATATTCATATCACTCTCGTGTCTGTATTACTATACAGAAAATTGGATGAATGTCAGGATTGACAGAAATCATGGTATAGTATGTTGAGATAGTAAATAAGGAAGTAATTCATTGTTGTTGTTTTCATAGTTAACATTGATTTTTTATCTCCTAATTTCGAGATTGTAAGCTAACCGGCTGCTAGCAGTAGTTTCCTTTTTAGCATACAGATATGAGAGTGAAAGCAAATGACCAAACTATTCAGGTTTGTGTTAATGTATTAAAATTATATAAAGTTTTGAGACTAATTCAATGCGTATTCAATTCAAATTTTTTCATGCTTCAGGTCAGCATCATCCAGCCGGGTAATTTCGGCCAGGCCACCAAGATCGTCAAGATGAAAACAGGTTCGGATGTTTGGGAGAAATTAGACGATGGACAAAAGCAAATCTTCAACCGACAGTACATTGAGCTGGCCAGCGAGTACTTCATGTCAACATCCAGGTCGGGATTCAAGAACGGCGACCTGGTCATCAACGCCATGCTGCACGCAGTCACGTCCGCTCAGCCTAAATACAGATACCTGCTGGTCTCTGCGATGGATACGTTTTTTTTCCAGCTTTTCTCTGTTCTGCCCACTTTCCTCACTGATGCAGTGTTTTCTCTCAGCTCCATGTACGCTAAAAGAGAAGAGATGCTTTACACTAAATAAGTAGGACTTATAGTACTTATAGGAAATAAGTAGTCGTAGAAAGCAAAGAAACTGGCCCGAGACACTGCATGTCTGTTTCACTGTTTAGCTTTTTCTGTCCTTATATTCCACACTTTTGAACTTGGGTCTAGATAAGAGTTATATGTATAAAGAATATATATTAATTACAACAATAATGTAAAAGTATGTTTTGAATGTTGAATGAGTCTGGTTTATTCAACACTGTCTATGTTGGAATAAATGTTTCTACAAAGTTTTCACAGCAGCAACTATTTTATCTTCCGTCACAACAATCGTGAGGTTTAACAGTAAAATGTTCCTGTTCCACATTAATCTACGTCGCCGTCTGGTTCAACTTTACTTTCTTCTGTCCTCACAGTCTGAGTTCCAGGCTTGTGTAATCTCTAGAGATAAAATAAATGAATTCAACATGATGTTTAGACGTTTGAGTAGTGTGGCAATTTTGTAATGAAGTGGGTGATCACTAGTGTGTTAGTCCAGCAGCAGAGTTCTTACTTGTAAAAATTGCAATCTGCAGTGGAAGTGGTGACATAACAAAATCCTTTCCTTTTAGTTAGCAAAGCTGGAAATGTGTGAACCTTAAAAGATCTACAATCTCCTTCACCCCATGAAATCAGGATTTCATTCTCCCGGAAAACTGACTCCTTCTGGATAACTAAATAAACTGTAAACAAGTGATGTGATGCTTCCCAACTGTTCTTGGTATCACTTGATCACTTGAATAAGAACAGGATGGTTTTGCTTGCGTGAAAGCTTTGGGTGGGTTACATTTTGGCATTAATTCTTGGTCTTCAAGACTTAAAAGTGGGGAAATGAAAGAAGAACATTATTTCTATGTGGAAAACAGTGAATCTTTTATATAAGACTATGTCAAGAAACCACACATTATTTCTGCAAATAAAAATGTTATAAGAAATTAAACTCACAATTGAATGCACTCATTGATTTTGCAGCTACAACCTCACTTGGAATGGAATGACTGTGTGGCAATGATGACCACTGTTACATAGGCTCACTTTAATGGCTGCCAATTGATGTCTTGCAAGCATACCAAGGTTGTTGCATGTTGTAGCTCATTTTACCACAACGCACATACTGCTAATCATCCTCCAAAGTATGCAGAAAGTCTCCAAAAACAGACATTGCCACTTTGATACATTTTTTAAACTAGGGACCTCAAGTATCTGTAAGTGGAAACAGAGAAAATGATAGAAGTAAGTAGAAAGGTAAACTAAAGGCAGAACAGGCAGAACTAACAGAGAATCTGAAACTGTTCATACTTTAAATCACTTACATCTGAAGTGATGTATGTTGTGTAAACTGGAAGTTGCAAAATAGTGAGAGTATGAGATGCCTTGGTGTTGTGTGGTTTCATGGGATATAAAACAGACAAATTAGGTTTCTGTGACCAGTTTCTTTATTGATTCCTTAGAAAATGAAGTTCCAAGAAATAAAGACAAGTTAAACAGTAAAAGCCAAAAAGACACAACAAAAACTCCCAAACTCATGACTCATCCAACCCTATTTAAACCCTGACTCCAATCATTTCCTGTCTCTAAAACACATATTCTCCAGTTCGTTTCAGGCATTCAAGATAAAGGTTTGGCTTTAAAATCTAGACATCAGTATGGAAAAGCAAACATCAAACAGGAACATTCACAATCGTCCCTTCAAAGACGGGGACCTAGCCAGGAAGCATCGTACAGGCTAAACATCAGCATGTTAAAAGTCAGGGGATCACCATATTCATCAGGATGCGTCCACTGGGGACCATGGGCATTTGTAACACATTTGACAGCAATCTATGTTGTAGTTGTTGAGATATTTCAGTCTTCTCTAAAGTGGCAGACTGAAAGAGCGACCGACATTGCCGACCTGAGAGCTATGCATGGCTACAGATCAACGAGATCACAATGTTGCATTATAAGTCAAATAAAAGGAAAAGTGTCTGCAGTTAGTGATAAACCACTAGAGCAGTCATTCTTAACACTTTGGGCACACATGCAGTGTTGAACATGGTGGAAGGATTTGATTTACCTGACGAGGACATCAAAATGATCTTTTAGCTCAAATGTTCTTCCACTCCTTTTAATGTCAAATCAAGGGGATGACCTGAATACATCATGATGGTGATAGTGGATAAGAAATGATTGTGAAGAGAAGGAATAGTATTGTATGATTTACAGCTACTTTCATTCAGTGTAATTAGCCAGTGTCTTATATATATATATATAATATATATATATATATATTAAGGGTATATATGTATATTTATATATATCTATATATTTAATTATATAGATTCTATTAATTGTTTTATTCATTCTTTTGATATCCAGGTTGGTTCTAAAACATCCCAGAGAGCCACGGAGGCAGGAATAGTCCAACAGTCCCCAGCAGACACACGATAATGAACATCCACAGGAAGATCCGGTCTACAACCATGGCTACATACTTCCAGTCCTCCTTCACCTGCAGAGACAGAAAAAGAAAAATGTCTCGATGTCTGCAGTTGAAACTTCATTAGACAGGATAATAATAATTACAAAAATCATCATGTCAGCACTCACGGAGAAGTCTGCATCCTCTGCTCTAAGATGCTCTGCGATGTAGGTCACCCCGTCCAGGGCTGAGGCCACTGCAGGAGACAGAATAGAGGCCGATGGGCTCTGCGTTGAAACATGCTCTATGGAAGGGGTGTCCCAGTCCAAGCTGACTGTGGAGTGTCTCTGGGGGAGGAGGGTGTAACCGAGACATCGAGGGGAAGGAGATGAAAGGGAAGAAATCCTCGGCCGACCAGCTGACTTCACCCCAAACCTCCCCAAATGATCTGCGTTTGGGTAACCGTGCAGATCGCAGTGGTGAATTTCATCTCTGGTATCCAAGTAGTCAAGCTGGTGGCTGCTGTCCTGGTAACCATGGAGATCGATGTCAGACTCCTGAGTGATCCAGGTGGATGTGCTGTGGGGGGGGCCTGGAGTCCAGGCAGGGAGGAGTTTATGAGTCAGAAGACGCCGCCTGAGACAAGAAAGTGAGTTTGGGGACAACAACAATTTTCAATACTTCTTTCAATATGAGTTAAAGT
The DNA here is from genome assembly GCA_036023655.1 of Nannoperca australis. Lineage (NCBI taxonomy): Eukaryota > Metazoa > Chordata > Actinopteri > Centrarchiformes > Percichthyidae > Nannoperca > Nannoperca australis. Next base: position 26,368 of record JAVQJD010059888.1, on the reverse strand, counting down.
ACCAACAAGATACATTTTTTTAAGATAAAATTTTTTATTTTAAGATATATATGCTATTCTTTTGTGACATGTCAGTGTTGTGTTCACAGATGTATTGACGTGCAATACTCAGGCCTTTGTACAAGTGGTCATGTTTTTACCATGAAAACACCAAAAGTGGAGTTCAAAACATTGTATTTTGTGTGTTTGCCCTAAACAAAGCACCACTTTTGGCTTCTCAAAGAATATTTACTGCATGCCACATTTTGAGTGTGAAATTTCTGGACTGGATCGTCTCCATTGAACGAGAAAGGTAGTGTCCATGGCATGTTCATTTCTTTTTACCAACAATTCCCACAATGCAGTTTGTCATTGCGCCACTACACCTCAATGATTATGTATGTGTTAACTAAATAAGTGTTCACTTTAGAAACTTCTAACTGCTGTTTATTATGTAGGAAGTAGTGAATGAGTGAATGTATTTAGAAAGTTTCCAGTAAACGTGGAGGCCTTCCTTGTGTTCGCACCTTACTGGCCTAACACCATGGTCTGGACGCTTCATGCACAGCCAGCGTGGCACCGATGAGAGGAAAAGCCTCCGAACCCACCGAGGCATGGTGTGAGTCGCTGACGACCGGTGGTGCACGTTCAGCACGAACACGGTGATGACGATGGACAGCGTGACAAAGATCATGGTAAAGAGCAGATACTCCCCGATCAGCGGTATGACCAGCGACGTGGACGGGATGATCTCTGTGATGAGCAGCAGGAAGACGGTGAGCGACAGCAGCACGGAGATGCACAGCGTGATTTTCTCGCCGCAGTCCGACGGGAGGTAGAAGACCAGGACGGTGAGGCAGGAGATGAGGAGACAGGGAATGATGAGGTTGATGGTGTAGAACAACGGGAGGCGGCGGATGACAAAATAGTAGGTAATGTCGGGATAGATCTCGTGGCAGCAGTCGTATTTCTTGGTGTTGTAGGTGCCCACGGCATTGACAATTGCCCACTCTCCGCTCTCCCAGTAGTCCTAGAAATTAGACTCTTTTTAAGCCTTTAGCATGCTAGCGTTGTTGCTCTAGGGATGTAAATGTTGCTCAGTGTATTCATGGTCCACAGAGGATGAACCCTACCTGACAATGGCGCTGGATGAAAAGTTCAGGGATTACCAAAGTTATTATGATTTTTCTTGAGGGGAACGTGAATGTTTCAATTTGATCAAGCCAATATTCGTCAAGACATTTCACTCAAAATCCCAAATGTCAACCTCATGGTGGCACTAGAGAAAAAGTCAGGGGATCTCCAAAGTCTTTAGGCTTCATCCTCTACGAAGCATGAATGACTGTATAAGATTACACCAACTGACCAACAGCCAGTGTGGCTAAAGATCTCAGTATTTTTCAGTGCAGAGGAGAAGGAATGTGAATTAAGTTTACGCCTTTAAGTTGCCTACAGGATTTCTGGTGAAAAACATAAACTCCAACACAAAAATGTTTGTCATCAAGTGGGTGCGAAGCAGTATGCTGTTAAAAACAGCTTCATCCGGCTAATTTAGATTGAACTCCTCTGCTTTGAAAGTCACAACAAACCTCAGTGTTTGAAACCTGAGAAATCTCTCCAGGGTTAGCCCAGAACTTATTGCCTGCGATGCAACAACACACTAAGACATATTCAGTTAATTAAAAAGTGAGCAGCCAGAGTATTCAGCTGGCATCCTTCTGCAAAACAAAATGTTGAAATAGAGCGTGTGTGAACCGTAGATAAGAGGAGGTAATGAGGCATTAGCAGGCATTAACAAATCACAAGAGAACAGAGACGCCAGTTGTGGCTAAATGGCACAAAATCAAGAAAGCAACACTCATCCGCTCCCACCTTCAGGTCCACCGTGTTCTCAGAGGGCTCCAGGTCGATCTTGGCGCGGTCGTATGTCCAGGAGCCGAACTTCATTTTGCAGCTCTGCTGGTCAAAGGGGAAGAAGGTGACATCGATGGAGCAGGAGGACTTGTAGATGGCCGGGGGCACCCAGCGGATACGACCGGTGTGAAAGAGATGGGCCTTGGTCATGTGGGTGACGGTGAACTCTCCATCTGCACTAGAAAAAAGAAGAAGATGAGTGGAAAGTGAAAACTGACAAGAAAGAAAGAGAAATACCTAAACTGTAGTATTATCTGGAAAAAGGGCTCCCAAGCCTCCTAAGTTTCCGTCTCATTATGTTCCAAACCCAAAAGGTGAATCAATAAACCTCGAGCTACGCACCAACTTACACAGGCAATGTTGAATAATTGATCACTCTATGTCACGACACCGTATTCATGATGCAAGCTCGTTTAAACAAATGCTGAAGGAGGAGAAAGTTTCGTCTCCTTCCAGACAAAGTTCAGAACGAACACTTCCTCAGGGCCCGGAGGGGAGCAAACCAGACTAAAACTGTGTGATGCAACATCGCTGTGCAGCAGCAAAACAATTGGGGTCATTTACTCAACAGGATCATTTGCATGTATCACCAGTTGGTATGCAGGAATATGCAGAAATGCTGTGATGATTGATCAAGCTGTTTGGCTCCACATGAGTGACCTTGCCTCCTCATGCGTTCTTCAGCAGATGAGGACATTGTTATGGATCAAGTGGGTAATTGATCACTACAGATCATTTCCAGCTCCACCTACAGAAATTCAAAGTGGTGGCTGTTTAATTTCAGTATGTGCGTCCTTGGATGTGCATGTGTGCTCATCTGAAGATATATTTTATATCTGGAAAATGACAAACTTTTACTTTTACGCAGCTTTTTAGGGTCAAGAAACAAGATTTCAAAATATGACTTCCTTAGATTAAACTCTAGTTACTTAAATTGACTTGTAGTGCTCTTCACTTGCATACTTGGTTTGCAGAACATGCAAAAATCCTTTATGGTTAAAGGTTTGTCTGGGCAACATTTACTGTGCTGTAACTACTGTATGACAACTACTCTTGTCCTTTTTTATATATAGAAAAGGACAAGAGGAAATGTTAGATAGATACATATTATCTATCCTTAAGTGTATGAATAAGGAGGATTTGTGCAGCTGAAGCAAACTTCAGTTGTTTGGTGTAAAACGTGTGTGTGAGTGAGTGTGTGTTTTTACTTGTTGTACAGCACAATGTCCGGCACCCAGATGAGTTCAGAAGGAACTCTGATGGACGTCACGTTGTCGAAGTCAGATGGACTCCACTGCAGCTTATAGTCAGTCCATTCCTGCCAACACATGCACAGTTTTAACACAAATGTTTTGTTTGAACCGTGTTTTCCATACTAGAAAGGCCACACAGAAAAAAGATGAATATCGATGCAAAGGTTCGGCAATAAGCTCAGCAATTTAATGTCAAAATCAGCTTCCAAGAACTCTACATTTGTCCAGCTTTGGTCAAGATGGAGCTCTTATCTTCACCCACTGCCCTGATCATACTCAAACAATTACATGTCAGTTTCTTCTCTACCTGTTTCAGCCACACGTTGGTTGTCATCATCTGATTTTTCTCATCCTGTTATGGAGCCAAAGACAGTGAGCAGGAGATACAGCTTGGTTAGAGGGCACTGACTCTTATTATTAGACTCTTACACATTAGAATGATTTCTCATTAACTAGGAAATATTTAGAAACTAATAAAATGTGTGAAAATGCTCCTTTTTTTACATTTTGAGGGGGTGTGGTCAGTTTTTAAATCTACAAACGTGTGTGTGTGTGTTTGTTCCCACCACGTCTATCAGCTGTGCGATGGAGAGGCCGAACTTGACGATGACCACGTCGGTGATGTTTCGTGCTGGACGCGTCCACTTGCTGTAGCCCCCAAAAAGCGTCCTGAAGAGTTCGTCCTCAGTGTGAACATGAGTCCAGTCTTCAGCCAGCGCTGAAAGACAGAGACACAGAGGGATATGTGCATATGCTTGAGTTTGTTTTCACACACTTCAGTATTTTATTTAAGATGTGCAGGTCTCCTCTTTTTTCTTCTCTCTTTCACTGCTTCTGTTAGGTCTAGAGATCTCTCTTCACCTCCCACTCCTCTCAAGGTCTTTAAGGTCTTCCCCACTTTCCGCCCCTTATACCCCCCTCCCTTTTCTGCTAAAACCTCTAAGCCTTTACAGTTTGAAAGTGAGAGAAATACTGTATCCTCTCTCTAGGACAAAAGGCAATTACCTGAAGTTTATTGTTCAGAAAATGTCACAGATTCAGACTGTGATCTATTGCGCTTTGCATTAGTTTTCTGTTACACAGCTAAATCATTCGGGATAATTGAACTTTGTGTAAAAACCAACACATAGCCAAGTTTTATCTTCTTCTTCCTCTTCTCCTGTTCTCTTTTGGACCGGCAGCAATCTTTACTTCCCTCTGTCTCTCCCAACACACAGCTTTGAACTCTGGCAGGCAATCTGGCATCACCCGCAAGCTATTTAGGATTAGCCAGTGCAAGAAGCGGCGAGCCAAGAGTGCAAACTGTGCAAATGTGCATAATGCCAGTTTTTGTGATTATATTGGCTATATTTATAGCCAACAGAATGATGTTTCAGGTGAGGCTCTGCCGGTGGAGGAAAAACAGAAAAGGTGTTGTGGGATTACACAGCAGTTTGTGTCCCAGGATTCAACATTAAAGCTTTAAAGAAAAGTTGTGTTTCTTGATTGCCAGACAGATAAAATGATGCTTTTTATATGAATTGTGGCTGCTAGTCCGTCATGGAGCAAGTTTCATAACAATTCCCACTCCTTATTTCAGCTCAACGTGACATTTTATTTAGTAATCAGTAATGCAATGCTCTTTTTAAACTAGAACATGGTAGACAGCATTAATTGTGCTGTGTTTTATGGAAATATTTTGTTGGTGGCATCAGCAGAACAAGTAATGTGTATCTGATTTAGTTTGTTAAGGTTACATTTTCAAAGGGTGACTTATCCTAAGTGACATCATCATCAAGTATCATGGGTTTATTTTGTTTATTATTCAGTTTAACTAAGAAATGCAACACGCCTCCTTCTTCTGTTCACTTCAACAGATTTTCATGTAATCTGAACTCTTCCGGTTTTTAAAGGTGTGATGTAGCAGAGGTTGTCTTTTAGTGCTTTTATCCTGTGCAACACCTCAGTATTGTGCATAAGAACTTGTTTTTATTACATTTTATATTTCTTTTGTCTTTGTATGTCCAGGTTGCATGTTTTTTTGTTTTGTTTTATTACATTAAGTAAAGTGTTGTACATTTACAAGAATAACTGGATTGTTATTAGGTTAAAAAATTTATTTGTAATAAAAAGGAGGTACAGAGTCACTATAAAACCACTATTCCCTGTAGTAATACTACATTATTATGACTATGGGATTGTTATTGGAGATTGAAATGCGTCGTGATATGATTACAGAGTTCCTATATGATAATATATAATCACCTCAGCAAGTCTTTCTAAAAATATTATAAGAACATTGTGAAACATTTCTCTTCAATGACTTCATACACGCAGTAGAAAACAAGACTACAGTTCTTTAATTTGAGTTGCATACTGCAATAAAAAAAGATTATTAAAAGAGTGTGCCTTCAGGTATTTCTATGTAATACCACAGGAGCTAAAATACGTATAAATAGGAACTATAAAGTATTTTTTATAATTTTAATAATCTGTTATGTGTTAATATGAATAATAAAAGAACGTGAAGAAAACACAACGTCTCACCCACCGGAGTTGATGAGGATCCAGCAGCAGTACAGCGCCGAAGCCAGATCTCTTTTCTGCTCCATTTACAACAGCAGAAACAGATTCCAGATCTGTGAAGCTCAGAATGTCTCGGAAGTGTTCAGCCTTTGTTTCCTCATCGCTCATCTCCAAAACAGCCTGCAAACAGCTGGATGGACCCCCGCCACTAGCTCCCAGTGCATACGATCACTATCTCCAGCGTGCAATCACCGCCAGGTTCTGCTGTAGGGGCTGGGCTCAGTCCAGTCCAGTAGGTTCATAGTGGCTTTTTAATTCGACAAGGCTTACAGTATTATATATATCGTCGTCCGGGTGTTAGTGGAAAATGTCGGAATGTCTAAAGTAGTAAGAGTTTCCGTTGTATGATTGTATTTAGGATTCTTAATCATTTGAAAATGTAATAAAACAGCGTTTAATGAAAATATGCACTTCCTTTCCTAAAGTAAAAGTAGCAGCATGGACAGCTGTCCATGGTGCTGAAATACATGATAGTGACTGCATATAAAGTCCCATAATGAACCACTGAACATCCACTTTCCGTGCAGTAGCTTTAAGGATCGGAGGGAACAGAACATCTATTAATGCCATGTGTACTGTATGAGTAAGCCCCCCCCCCCACCAATTCAGCCACACACATATTTGGAAACGTTTGGATCAAAAGTAAAACATCATCCTTCAAAGAGTTTGTAGGGATTTTGTTTGCATATGTATGCATATAATAGAATCATTTGTTCTATCCCTGATCAAAGAAAAACGTAAATATAAATATCAAATTATATTATATTATATATATATATATATATGATTGCCATGATCACTAATAAAACATATAATGGAAATCTTTTATATGACAATGTAACATTTCTGAAACCAGATTTAGATGTCTTTTAGACAATTGGCCAATTGGCCACACATGGATTGACTATAGGCTACATTACATATAGACCTTTGTTGGACTGTTACGGTTGTTTCCCACAGTGGCACAGATTTGTTGTCATTGTGTACGCATTACCAGTTGCATAATGTAATTTGTTCTGAGATGTAGTTCTGTTTGTGAACGTGCTGCCCGGCTTACGCCACCAGGTGGTGCCTTTGAGTTCATCTGACAAACTTTCAAGCACAAGGAGTAGAAGAAGAACTGTTCCGCTCGGTGGTAGAGCAAAACAGTAAGAGCTCTCACCCCGCTGTTGTTTTGGTGAACTGGAGAATGTCTTGGATAAGAAAGAAAGTCTAAACTGTGGCATATAAACTTTATATTTGGAGAGAAATACAGGATTGTACTTAATCAGTCACACTAGTTATGAATAAACAATCGTTCATTTTTGGTAATTTTCCTTAAATGAGAAGCAAAAATATAAAATTTTCATATTTTTTGTTAAGATGTGAATGAGTAAATACTGTTAAAGCCTTCTCAACGCTACCAGGAATATCATTTTGTAGAATAAATACTTTAATAGTTTTTTGTTTTGTCCTGGAAGCAATTCTAGATTTCCACCTGGAATTGATGACTAAGTGTGAAATTCATTAGGAAATTTGCACCGTTAAAGTACAATATAAACTCAAGCAAATGCTAAATTAAAATTAAAATCCTGCTTTTACATGGATGAATGGAATGATATAATATATAATAGTATAACAATTACAGGGGACATTTTTCTGCATTAAGTACTTTCACTTTAATACTTTATGTACCTTTTCCTGATTTTCAAGGTAGGACTTTCATTTGTAACATTGTATATTTACAGTGTGGTATTGGTAGGTTACTTTCACTGAAGCAAATTATTTGAATACTTCGTCCACCACTTCTTAAGGTCATTTTAAATACGCGTAGTATCACTTCAAGGCTAATCCCTTGTAGCTCGGTCTCGCTGCTGAGCGAGTCGTCCTGCGCGTAGACGATCTTCGGCTGTAGCGGCGCATCTCTGTGTCAACATCAGGAGATGAACCACAAGCAGCTGCTAACCAACTCAACGGCCGTGTGATTCACTTCCCCGTCCGACCGAGCGCCTCAAGGAGTGGAGTGTGGAGCCAGCTGGTAAGAGAGAAGATGCTTTTTATCCGAGAAATTCAGGACGAGACACCTGTGGTTGGGGGCTAGCTGTTTGGCTAGTTAGCAGGACTGATTAGCTAATGTTAGCGAGATAAGCTAAGATTAACGTTAACACGTTAGCTCCCAGCAGCCAGTAACAGATGGAAACACCTGCCAGAGGTAACAGGTAGTGAAGAACATGTGGGCTGTTAGGTTAACAAGAGCTTGAAGCTGTTTGGATGTGAATGCATCTTTTTGTAACCCATGAAAATGAAACCATAACTGCTTTCATTTTGTCTTGTCGCCTTGTGTTTCTAGTTGTAGGGATTTCCGCATGGGTTTTCTCCCAGAGTTCAGGTTGGTAGTCAGGCTAATTAGCAGTCTGGGAACCTCCATGACTTTGCAATGACAGCAGCTTATGAGCTAGCAGGCCTGTTTGCCAGCTCTCAGCTGATGATGAGGTGTTTTGTTTGGATTGCAGGTCTGCATTCAGTAGTGACAGCAGCAGCACCGAGTCTGATGGAGAACTAAACCCTGCTGATGGAAACCCAGAGGAAGAGGTAGGTCTGTCCAAAGTCCTCCCCAAAACAGCAGGATTCTACTCAACTGTTGCTTTCACATCTTGTGGCTGGCAGGCTGGATGTGATCACCATGTGACATCGCCTACGGACGAGGTTCACTTCTGCTTTCACCCACAAAACATCAGTTGTGAAGATGTAATGCTGCACAGGAGGGGGGCGGGGGGGTTGTCAACTTATAATTGTTTTGTTTTTGGGTACTTTCATTCGGTCCTTCCCAGTATTCTGGTATGTTTTGTTAGATGAAGAGCATTATGTTTGTAATTTATGTTTGCAGCCACTGGGATACATTTCCGCATTTTTAAATGTAGAACTAGTTAATGCTGAGCAAATCATTTTTCTTTCTCTCATGTTTCTGATCGATGAATCCCGCAGCTCTGTGGATGACGGTGGTGGAGAGCGAGGCCTGCTCCACACCTGGAAGGGCTACTCCTGCAGCGTCACCCCAGAGAGGTTTCTTCTCCCGCGGCATGTCCTTCAGGTCGCCCTGGGCACACGGCATGGCGTCCTGCTGGTGGAAGGTAAACACACCTCCCCCACCACTTTACTTTTGTTGAGTCAGGATTCATACTTATTAATTCATTGATTAATCAAAGGAAGCCCTCTAAGTGTAAGCTTGTCCACAACTGACAAAACAGACCTTTTGGATTACTGACATGTTATTCCTCCTTGTTCAGAAGGGCAGGTGTACAGTTTTGGGGAGTCGCCATGGAAGCAGAGTCAAGTGCCCGAGCCAGCCAAACCCACCCTGGAGAGCGCGCTCAGTGGCCAGCGGGTGGTGTCTGTCGCAGCTGGAAGCTTCCACAGCGGAGCAGTGACCGATGATGGTGGTGTCCACATGTGGGGGGACAATGGCTCGGGTCAGTGTGGCTTGTCGGGCCTCAGCACCGTCCCCAACCCGACTCCGGTCGCTGTGGTGGACTCGGACACCAGCCCCCCTCAGACGGTCCCGGTGCTAGAGCTGGCCTGTGGGCAGCAGCACACCCTGGCGCTGTCGGCCCAGCGGGAGGTGTGGGCGTGGGGCAGCGGTTGCCAGCTGGGCCTCAACGCCACCATCTTTCCTATCTGGAGACCACAAAAGGTTGAGCACTTGGCGGGCAGGCATGTATTACAGGTGGCCTGCGGAGCTTCACACAGCCTGGCTCTGGTGCGCTGCCTGGGCCCTCAGGACATCCACCGACCCCCTGTGGACAAATGCAGACAGTGTAACCAGCTGCTCTACACCATGACAGACAAGGAGGACCACGTCATCATCTCTGACGGCCACTACTGCCCCCTCGGTGTGGAGCTGACTGAGGATGAGGCACCGACACAAGGGCTCAAAACATCCCCGTCGGAGCCAGTCCTCCCCTCCCACACCTCCACCTCAAACTCAGCCTCACCAGCACCTGCTAAAGGCGCTGAGCCCTCCTCTGACCCCACTCACTCTCAGGACTTGGACAAAGAGGAATCCGCCTTGGCTAACGGAGCGCTGCCAGCCTCAGACTGTGACCCATCATCGCAGTCCAATGGGGGGGTTGTTTTTGGGGTCAAGGGTTCACCGTATCCAGACGAGCAGGCTGTGAGAGACTACCTGAAAAAGCTGTCAGACAGCACGCAGACGGCTGGAGGGCCGCACACTCTGCTGGTGAGCTGCAATCACAATATAAGGAAACATGAAACCCTGATTTTAAACATGGAAAACAAATCTTTTGCATGGCTTAGTAGTAAGTATTGTGATTCTTTTTAGCTCTTTGTTTAAAGATAAAACAACTTGTTTTCCTACATTTGGGTTTTTTAAGCACAAACAGGCTATTAGAGACTTTTATTAATGCAATGAAAAAGAAAATTGAAGTGGAGCAGACAGGAGTGTTGCACGTCCTTTGGCAGATCTGATTTTAGACTCTTAGATTTAGGAAAAGTTATTGTACAATTTGAACAATATTGAACACACGTTTCACACACTTTCTGTGCATCATAATTGATGTGATCTACAGTATGGTAGAAGATGTCTGACGTAGTTGTACCCACGTTGTCATTTGAATATTTGTGTGTTTATGTGTGACTCTGCTTGGTTTCCAGCCCTCCGCAGAAGCGGCAGGGCTTGCCTCCTCCACCCCCAGCTCCACGCTCAACAGCCTGGTGGCCTCTTGCGCCTCTGCCGTGGGCGAACGGGTCGCCTCCACCTACGAGGCCCTGTCCCTCAAAAAGATGATGAGCTTGTACCTGCCGTCGGGAGCGCTGAGGTCGGGCGTGCCGGCGGGGCTTCCAGGCGTTGTCCCGGGAGTGGGGGATAACGGCACAGAGCGCGTCCGCCAGGAGGACTCCATGCAGGCCAAGAAGAGCTCCAGCACAGGGGACATCCGCGAGGAGGAGGCCGAGGGTGTGCGGCGCCGCCTCTCGCTCCCGGGACTCCTCTCACAGGGTAGATACGCTGTTCACCTCTTATCCTCATCCTATGCACTGCTGCGTAAGTACTGTGCATGTGCAGGTTGAGTCTTTGTGTGTCTGTCTTTGCTTCAGGCTTCTTCATCCAGCTCGTGAGCACGGCAGAGGCTTTTTATTCTGTGTATGTCTCCTCCATAGAGTTGCATATGGGGGACGCTGCAAGCAGTACGTAAAGGAAAAGGAGGAAAACAGGACAATTTCATGACAGAAAGTTGCCCCTAGAACTATGTGGTGTCCTCAGTTGTCTTTTTTTTATCTGAGCAACAGTCTAAAGCCAAATATATTTAGTTTACTGTGATTTCAAACAGAAAAGCAGCAAACCCTCGAATCAGGTGATCGATGAATCTGCGCAGCTCTGCATGTTTTTCTTCCTCTCAAAGTCTCTAACTAGCCTCACCTTTTCTGTTTCCAGATAACCAGCGGTGCTACGGCTGGATTTATGTGCCACAGTCTAACTCCTTTCTGCTGTTTAATTCAAAGTAATTAATTGAACATAAAGAACTCCCAGTACACTAAATTGTTTCTAGACAAACGATGAATCCCACAGCGGCGTAATGAAACGGCAGACTCTGACCCCGGGCTCAAGCTTTTGTTTCCTGCTGTGTGTACGCGAGCGCCGCTTGTGTGTCGGTCCAGTCGCGCCGAGGTTAGCCCGTCTGAATGGTCGCCTTTGTTTGGTTTAAAAACTCAGAGGAATGCAGATTGCTTTGAAGTTGTCACACTCTCTGCCTGACAGGGGGTTTGAAGTGAAGGGAGGGCACAGAAGGATTTAGTAGAGCTGGAGGAAGGTTGGGGTGCTTAAGCAAGAGAGAGGGGAGTGTGGTGCTTGTAGGATATGATAGGCCAGCTGCTGTGTGACCCAGAAAAGGATGGACTTTCCCCTGTCATCATCATATCTCTTTCTTCACACACAGCCTGACATTATTAGCTATGGATTTCATCATCTGTTTATCTGGTCTGGTTGAGGAAACTGGAAGAGGAATCCTTTAAAAAACATCTTACATGGCACCACGTTAAAGTGATTATCTTCAGGTGTTTTCTGGCTTTCTGATCCTGTGACTCTCCTCTCTGGGTCTCTGTGCTTTGGGCCACCAATCATGCTTTTTAAATAGAGCTGAAAAGATCAGTCGAACAATCGATTACTCAATCAACAGAAAATGAAAAAGTATTTTATCAGTAAATATAACAACAATTATTTAAGGCTCAAAATCAAGTGTCTTTCTCTCCCCGGGTTCCTAAGTGCTGCCTCCCTCCCCACATCAGCTGTTGGCTCTGTCAGCTGTTTGTCTGCATGTGTTCGGCCTGGCTGATGTGAGTTCGCCGCCTCTGATGTCTCTTCTGCTGAACTTTGCTCCTGAGATTCAGAATGTGTCAACGTGCACAAAATCAGATTTAGAACCAGGTTTATTGACAAGTAGGTTTCACGTACATGAAATTTGGCTTGGTGCTTGAGTGCACAACAAAACACATAGTGAGAGAAAAGAAGTACTGCAAAAGTCAAGAATCATCAGAATAGAAAATATGTCAAATATATCTGTTTTTAAAATGAAAAAGAGCTGAGGATGGAATGTGCATATATTCACAGTATAAAGAATATGTGCACAATGTGCAAAATAAAAGGCAAAGACATGTCGGAATACTGTTAGTTTTTTGTGTGTGTCTGTGCATCTGCAGTGTCCCCGCGGCTGCTGAGGAAAGCTTGCCGTCCGAGGATGCGCGCAGTCGCCCTCACCCCGCTGGGAGGGGCGGCCCCCGAGGCCCAGGAGGTGTTTCCCACCCTGCAGACCGAGGTGTGGAGCTGGGGCCACTGCAAGCACGGACAGCTGGGCCATGGAGACAATCTGGCCAGGTAGGAGGACGTCTCTTTTGTCCATGACCAAGTGAACATGAGACCAAGGAAGGAAAGATTACAACAGCAAAAACACAGAATCTTATATATTACCATATTGGCCTAAATATAAGAGGACCTTTCAGACATACACTGAACATGGTCAGACCAGTGCTGGTGGGAAAGCTCAAATGAAATACTTCACTGCATATAAAAGCAATTCGATGTAATGAAGTAAGTTGTTGTGGGCCACCGCTTGCAGATTCCAGCCGCTGTGCATCAAGAGTCTGAACAATAAGGAGGTGGTGCGGGTGGCGGCCGGCGCTCATCATTCCCTCGCTCTGACCGCTCAGTCTCAGGTCAGTCACAGCGCCGTTCTTTCACAGTTCCACACCCATTTGCATCAAAAATAAATCGTGTTTCTGTCTTCCAGGTGTTTTCATGGGGAAGTAACAGCTCTGGTCAGCTTGGACACATGGAGTCACCCAGCACCGTCCCCCGCCTTACAAAGGTGAGGAAACCACCTCTTGTACAAATGCACGCAGATGCAGAAAGCATTCGCGTTCAGTAACTCGTGTTGCTTCTCTGCATCCCCATCCAGCTGTCAGAGGGGATCCGGGTCTGGGACGTAAGTGCTGGCGAGAGACACACCCTCCTGCTGGCGGACGGAGACTGCATTCAGCCCATCATTTATTACAGCGGACAGCAGGTGAAAGAGGGGGAGGAAGAGAGCCACGCCAAAGAGCTGGGTCAGCAGGAAGAGGTGGAGGAAGAAGAGCAGCGGGTGGGCAGCTACACCCAGCAGCCTGTTCTACTTCCCTTCTGCATGAACGTGAGCACAAATGACTTTAAGCCAAATAATGGATACGGTAGAAACCAACAGGAGTAAATGGTGTATCAGTGAAGCTTTGACGCAGGTGACTAATGCCTGTTATAATCCAATGACCAGGAAATTCAAGATGTTAAGTATGATAAATATGTTAAGTATGTTAAGTGTGTGTGTGTGTGTGTGTGTGTGTGTGTGTGTGTGTGTGTGTGTGCGCGCACTCTTCACGTTGTTTCCCGCGTGTTGCAGCTGGGTTACGTCAGCAACGTGTTTGCGGGCGGCCAGCGGTGCGTGGCGCTCTCTGACAGGAACATGATGGGCTTCATCGCCAGCCTCCACGAGCTGGCGTCAGCCGAGAGGAAGTTCTACTGCAAGCTGTGCAACATTAAGACGCAGATAATACGCCCCCTGCTGGAGCTGGGTAAGCCTGAGGATCAGAGAGAATTTAACTTCAGGATCTAAACAAAAGGCAAATTGTTTGTTTGTGTGCCGTCCTTCTATAGAGTCTCTGAGTTCGGCCCTCGGTCAGGTGGCCCTCGGGCTCCTGCAGACTCTAGTGGGCCGATTCAGCCTCTTGTGTAACCTGACTGGGCAGCACGCCGCCAGCCTCACCGCCAACCTGCGGCGCGGCCGCAATGTCAAGAGCCTGCTCGTCCTCGACCACGCCGGCATCTTCCTCGACTGCTATCACGAGTGCGTGTTCACCAACATGAAGGATAACTATGACGAGCCATGAATTTGAGTATTTGTTGGTCTTTAAAGAGTAGATTTGTGAAAAAGTGATTCCTGACCCTTCGTCTCTCCATCACTGCCAAGGTACTGCAGCGCTGTGGGCAACTTCCAGGTGATGGGAGGTTTCCAGACCTTGACCAAACCCTCACTGTGAGCGCACACACTCACACTCACACTCACACTCACACTCACACTCACACTCACACTCACACTCACACTCACACTCACACTCACACTCACACACTCACACTCACACTCACACTCACATGCACTCTTTCACACATGGGGGTGCTTTGATGAGGGTGATGATTACAGTGACAATACAACATCCAAAAACTGATTGGTGGGAAAACATCAACCATCAACGATCGTTATTTTGAGTTTTTCTTTTGAAGAGATTTCTTTGGGAAGAGTCCCGAGCTGCTTCAGAGGCTGTCAGAGTGCAGCGACGAGAACCCCGCCATGGCCGACCTCCTGGTGGCGCTCTTCTACCTCCCAACCCGCCACCTTCACCAGTACGGCCGGCTGCTGCTCAAACTGGCCACCTGCTTTGAAGTTGTAGGTGAAACAACTACATCACTTCTGTTCCAAAAATGTTTTACGTCTGGATATTTTCTTTAGTTTTGATCGCTGATAAATGATTCTGGTTTGTGTTCTATTGCTTTTGCTGTCATTTCTAGTAACATTCTATTCTATTCTAACAGTATTAACCCTCTTTGTTTTATAGTTCAATTCAGTTTTATTTATGTAGTGCCATATCATAACAAAGTTATCTCAAGGCACTTTTTTGTATGGAGCAGGTTGAGACCAACTCTTATATATACAAAGACCCAACATAGTAATCAATAGTAACACTGATTTAGCACGGTCTCCATTTTGGTGTAATTACTGCCAGAATAAAGTTCTTTTCAGGAAGCATTTATTTATATTTATTCATAAGGAAAGTACAAACTGGTTCCACACATTATTTTTTATAGCAATACTGATTTTAAAGCATTAACAGTGTATTAAGATTGGTTTAAAGCATAAAACTTATGTTTAAAAAATGTGTGGATATTTCTGCTGCCAACATGACTCTATTTAGAGAAGGAGTTTGCGTGTGTTGTCAGTGCTCCAGTGATTACCAGAAACTGCAGGACAGCTGCTCCAAGTTTGAAGCTGTGGTCCTCCAGCTGAAGAGAAAAAGGAAGGACGCCGACTACACCTTTCATTTCTGGAAGAGCTTCCCCGGCAAAATGACGGTAAACTCTCTGAGTGTATGCGTTCTTTCCTGTTAGTGCCAGGCGTACCCTCTCCTAGAGTCGGTGAGGCGTCGCATGATGTCACATGTTGCTGAATGGTATCATTGTGTGTGGTCAGGAATCGCTGAGGAAGCCTCACCGCCGGCTGATCTGCGAGAGCAGCAACAAAGCGCTGACCCTGCAGAACGCCGGGAGGTTCTCCGTCAACTGGTTCATCCTTTTCAATGATGCTTTGGTCCACGCTCAGGTCAGCTCCAAACACGCACCTTTCATCACGTCCTTCAACTCTTTCACGTTTTTGAAGCTGTCCATATTTCAAACAATGTAACTTGGTGTGTTTCAAGCGTTTGTGTGTGCTTGCCTCCGTGCTATCAGGGCGTGGCGCCTTGTAAAAATCTTGTAAGTATGCAGCCAGAAGCAAATGTTAGCACAGCGACCCTAACCCCTCCGTCCCACTCTCCTGTACCCCACCTTTTCTTCTGTGTGTGTGTGTGTGTGTGTGTGTGTGTGTGAAGGGCTTGGGGCTCTGTGTCATAGGATTCAGCCCTGATTCACATTTAAACACATGACAAACACGCTCCTACACAACCACTAATACCCACAGGTATAAAACAGGTGAAGTCATAGCTGGGCTTTAAAATATGAATGAGACTGTGCGAGTGATGCACCCATGTTAATACAAGTAGCTTATCTTGTGTATTTGCAAGCCCAAGAGACTCTGCAGCGAGCACACTTTTGATTTCTTTTGTCGGAACTAGGATTCGGAAATATAGCGAAAACCCAATGACTTCATTTTTACTTTTACATTTTAGTTCTTTCTGCACTTTTCTTCCTTTTTATTTTTACTTCATTTCTATCTTTAATTTCTTACATCCTTTCTTTCTCTACTTCCTTTTTTCTTTTCTTCCATACTTCCTTCTTCTATCACTACATATATAATTTTACATTACATACCATTATCATTTCTAGTACATGTTTTTGGAAAATGAATTGTTTGTTTTTAACTCATCCAGCAAATGGAAAAACCTGACAAAGGTACGTCATCACATTGATCCAAAAATAATAATGAAGCCAGGGATTGTAAGTTAAAGAATGAGTTGAAATGTCCTGAATCCAGTGCTCACATGCTATATGTATGTTTAAAAGTTATCCGTCGCTGTTGTTATTCCTTCTTTTTATACTGGCCGTGAAGTGTCCCCTTCCTAACGTTACTACTCTGTAAGAAAGAGGAGATTAGTCAGTGAGTCTTTGTTCTGTGCAAAACTGCATTGTTATTTTCAACCAAAGCTAAAGTGAGGCAGAGAAGGAGGACTGTGAACACTAGCGGCAGTAGAGAAATGTCATGAGTATAGGAGCATTACTACTTAATATGTCCGGTGATACCCAGCCCTATCCCCACCTTCGCCCTGTGCCTGCTCTCTATCTGAGGGAGACTGCATGGAAGGATGAACTGACTAGAACCAAGGCTCACTGGCTTTTAATCATTTTAGTTCTGTTCTTGTACATTACTGTTGTTGTTCTGCATTTTGCCACATTGCGACTATTAAAACCAATCCAGCTTGAAATCCAAAACAAAACAAACAACAACAAAAAAATGTCTTCCACCCTGTTGTTAGAGAATTTCTGTCCTGTTGAAGCCTTGGTTTTTACTGTTGGTTCACATGTAATTTAACGACTGGCGTAGGATTTGATTCTATAGGATGAACCCTTGATGGCAATAGGTAATAATCTTTCAAGGATATTCACTTTAGTGGAAATACCCAGTCTAGCCTTTCACATTCTCTAATTACCAACAGTTTCTGGTTCAACTTCCTTCCCTCTCTCCCACATTGTCTCCTTTTCCTCTCAGTTTTTCTCTCTGACTGCATTTCTGTCCATCCGTCCCTGTCTCTTCTAATCTGCACCTGTCCCGTGGTTGTCCTGCTACTTTCTGACTGTGACTTTCTGTCAAAAACCACTTCCCTTTTACTTCCTCTCACTCTCCTTATTTATTTACTTCCTTTGATTTCCTTACTTCCTTTTGACTTTCTTCTTTACTTTCTTTTTTGTACGAATGAGAAGCAGGGGCTTGATGAAAAAGAGCATGCATGCTTAGTTGGGATCTTGCTCTTTAAAAACATGTGAAGCACATTTTGCCTTGCATGACTGAATCTGGCTTCCTTTAGGTTAAGCTTAAACAAGATGTATCGTTCCTGTACGTTTCTTCAAAGTCTGCATGAATTTCTTACTGTCTCCCGTTCTCCCTTTTTTACTTCCTTAATACTTTTCTTTCCTACTTCCTTGTTTGGTGCTTTTTATTATTATTGGAAATTGATTGAATTGTAAACAGTGAACAGCAGTGAGGAAAGTATGCTGCTGGTAGGAGGTATATAATGTGAGTCTGTGAGTCAGTGTCTTGCCATTAGTTTTTCTCTTTCAGTGTCCTGCTTGTGGAATTGTAGCAATTGAATCTTTCTTGTGAATTTTGAGTTTAGAGAAGTCTGTAGTTCACCTCCTGTTGTGTGCAAGGCCCATAAACACACCTTATGGGCTTATTCATGGCAATTAGGCTTAATAAGGTTAATGTTTCCTGTTTCTTTCCATTTCTAAACATTCACCTTTCCCATTCTTTCTTCTCTCCCCTTTCCTCATCTTTTCCTTACTTTCCCCTCCCTCTTCCCTCCTTCTTTTCCATTCTCCATGCTTGTGCCTTTCCTCTCCCCCAGTTCTCCACCCATCATGTCTTCCCTTTGGCCACACTGTGGGTGGAGCCGATCCCAGAGGAGAACACTGGCCTGTAAGTCTGCTCATTCACAGTGCAACATCTTTACAGGTTTTCTATTGAAAATAACTGTTCACATTGTGAGCCACTAGTTGTTTCCTAAAAGTGTGTGTGTGTGTGTGTGTAGATATGGGTTAAAGGTGATCTCGCCAGAGGAGACGTTCACCTTGCTGGCGTCCTCTCCCATGGAGAAGGTAGATGTTTTAATGCTATAATTAATTATTATTAATACTATAAAACAAAACCGTATTCTCACCTTAAAACGGCATTTCCATTTGTTGCTGTGGGCTGTCCTTCTTTAAAGCGTTCATGTTTGCTCCTAGGCCAAGTGGCTTCGCTCCATCAACCAGGCGGTGGACCAGGCCCTTAGTGGGGCGGGGCAGGACACAGCATCCGTCAGCTCGGGCTCGGGGCCAAAGCTGGAGCCTCCGATCTCCAGGACGGCCACTTACACTTTTTATAAAGACGGACGGCTGAAAGAAGCAACATACGAAGGACGCTGGCTCGCAGGGAAGCCCAACGGCAGGTTGGACACACACACCTTAGGTCTGCATGTTTATGGTATATTTAAAATATTGATATGTAATAATGATTAGGATTGGTTATGTTTTTCAGAGGAGTGTTAAAATGGCCTGACGGGAGAATATACACAGGGTTGTTTAAGAACGGCCTGGAGGATGGGTGAGAGCTGGCCGCCAACATCACTCCGTCATACTGTGTATTCAGTGTGTCATTCTTTCACGAGTCAGGATTATCTGAAATGTTACCTTCTGTTTCTTCGTCCTTCTCTTGTGTCTGTGTAGCTTTGGTGAATTTGTTGCTCCCAATAAGACGCTCAACAAGAATGATCATTATCAAGGTCACTGGAAAGATGGCAAGATGCACGGCCTGGGGACGTACAGGTGAGCGCGTATGAACATAGGGAGTCGGGAACTTTATCGTCCGCGTTGGGGAAAGTGTTTTGGCTTCACCGTGTAGTATTAAAATCAACATAAGACAAAGATGCTTTCTTCACACCAGCTGTTGTGCTCTATATTTTACAGCAAATGTGGGATAATACTTAAGAAGTCATTCACAAATATGGAAAGAAAGAGGATTTGACTCTTGAGTTCCGCAGTACACAAAGCTGCTGAGAATAAACCTCCTCCGTCTGTCTGCAGGTACGACAGTGGTGAAGTTTACGAAGGATCCTTCCAGGACAGCATGCGACACGGCCACGGCATGCTGCGCAGCGGCAAGCTCAACACCTCCTCCCCCAGCGTCTTCATTGGCCAGTGGCTGCAGGACAAGAAGACGGGCTATGGAGTCTTCGATGATATCACAAAGTGTGTCACACGTTTTACATGTCCGCCTCATGTTTGAAGAATCACTTTTCTGTACAAGTTGCAACAGATACGAGTCTGGCTTCAGTGCAGTCACATTAACAGAAAGGCTGCAGAACCAACAAGGTTAAAGACAGCAGAGAAAGAAAGGAAACAGCACAAGGACAACCAGCATAAAATACCACAAAATGAGCACATTTTCTTCACATAAGCTTTTTTCTGTCTTGTTTGTCTGTTTTTTATCCAGAGGGGAGAAGTACATGGGCATGTGGCAGGACCACCTGCGGCAGGGCACCGGGGTTGTCGTCACTCAGTTTGGCCTGTACTACGAAGGAGCCTTTAGAGATAATAAGATGATGGTGAGCACTTCTGTGTGCAAGGCCAGTGAAACAGAATATGTGACAATGTGAACGTCGCTGTAAACCTTTCCTCTTGACAATCACAACAAATGAAGCTGCTGTTTGCATGACAGGTGTTATATTTACTCGTTGTGGGTCTATACAGCATTAGCGCCATTTAAGATTTGGAGAGGATGTCAGAGAAATTAGGAGAAAAGAAGGGACTGATGTGCTTTTGAACTCTTTTAGGGCACGGGGATCCTACTCTCAGAGGACGACACCACGTACGAGGGGGAGTTCTCTGACGACTGGACCCTCAATGGAAAGGTCACTAATGAACTTCCAGATGTTGACTGTATTCTAAATAAAAATCCAAATATCTTTAACTGACATTGTTTCTATATCTGTTTAATTCCAGACAGAAATTGATTATCTTATCTTGTTGATCAGTGTAGTTTAATGTGCTGATTGGCTCTCCCTCAGGGCGTTCTCACCATGGCAAACAGTGACTACCTGGAGGGCTCCTTCAGTGGTGAATGGGGCTCTGGCCTCAAAGTGGCAGGCTCCTACTTCAAACCACACCTGTTCGACACTGACAAGGAGAAGACCCGTGTTGTGTAAGCTCACAAAACAAAACCACAAAAAGGTTTTATTATACTTAGTGTTGTAATCTTGTTGTACTTCCTATCCTTTGTGTGTGACGTGGCAGGAAGCTGGGCCGTCTGTCTGTGTGTGCAGAGGATAAGTGGCAGGCAGTGTTTGAGGAGTGTTGGAGTCAGCTGGGCTTTGAGGCGCCGGTCCAAGGAGAGAACTGGAAGGCCTGGGAGAACATCGCCGTGGCCCTCACCACCAGCCGGCGACACATCCAGGACAGGTACGCACACTCCTGACATTTATAGTGTGTCTTATTTTCTTTGGATTCTTCCTGTTAGCAAGTAAAATTAGCCAGACTACAGGAACGACCAAGTTATGGCTAACTTTAAAGGGTGATGCAAGTGTTTTGTGTGCGTCCCAGTCCGGAGATGTTGTCTCGAAGCCACAGCAGAACCTTGGAGAGTCTGGAGGTCATCCCGCAGCATGTCGGACCGATCACCATGGAGCGATATCACACCATCCACCTCTACCTCATCAAGGTAAGCCCACCAGCTACTTCTCACTTCCAGAAACACGTTCACTGAGTCAGTTTGAACTTAAAGTTGTAATCCTTAAGATTTCAGTCGTGGTTCTTTTGCACAAAAAGGCTGATTGGATATTTCAATTATTGGACTGAAAGCAACAAGTTCAGGCCCATTCAGGGGACTCCCTGATCCTACATCATTTTCCTGTATGTCCTCCAGGCGTGTGACACCCCCCTCCACCCGCTGGGCCGGCTGGTGGAAACCCTGGTGGCGGTCTACAGGATGACCTACGTGGGCGTTGGAGCGAATCGTCGGCTGCTGCATCAGGCTGTCAACGAGATCAAGTCGTACCTCAACCGCATCTTCCAGATCGTCAGGTAGTTCTCATGCAGCTTTGATAAAGGGATAAATGCTGAATTCCTGTCATTCATCAAGGTTTTTAACTGTGCTCATGAATGGTCTGTAGGTTTCTGTTCCCAGACCTGCCAGAAGAGGGCGGTCTAATTCCAGAGCCGACCACCCACCTCCAGGACAAGAGTGAGCCAGGCTCGACTGACGCCCTGCTTGAGTCACCGAAACCTGGGTAAAGAACCTGTAACGTCCCCTTGAAGCGTTTGGGGGTTTTCAGCGGTCCGTTGAATCACATTAACCTCCCCTGTGTGTCTTTGGTCCTCAGCCGTGTGGTGAGCAGCTCGGCTCTGCTGCTGCCCGTCCTGCTGCCTCGTCTCTACCCGCCGCTCTTCACCCTCTACGCTCTGGACAAGGAGAGGGAGGACGACGTCTACTGGGAGTGTGTCCTCCGCCTCAACAAGCAGCCCGACCTGGCGCTGCTGGCTTTCCTTGGCGTTCAGCAGTAAGTCACACTCTGGCCACTGCAAAAGAGTCTTGCTTCATTCAATGTTTTGCATGTGAAACAAAGAAAGCCATTACCTGCTCTGTTTTTTTTGTCCGCCCTCAGAAAGTTTTGGCCTGTTTCCATCCCCGTCTCCGTGCCTGCGCTGGGTGACAAGCAGCAAGTATGGTTTATTTGTTCACTTTGTCACACATTTGATTGAGCAAGTCTCAAACCTCAGTGGGTGTTCAGATGGAAAACAAACACGGTGGTGGAAGTCCAGTTAGAGTTTGAAGGCTTATCAGGACTGCAATTCATACAGTAATCCTACAGGATTCAACCTGCTCCATACGAAAAAGTGCCCTGAGATAACTTTATGATATATGAATCAAATTTAATTGAATTATCACAGGCGCCACTATTTCAACTGTCGGCACGTCGATCGAGAGGTAAACACTAGGAATACAGTGTTCAGGCTTAAACGTAATCTACCACGAATGTGAGCTTGCACGTATTTAATTGGCCAATTACTTGACTAAACCTGATCGATTTTGTGATTCCACCTACTCAAATTGTAAAAATGTGAAGCTTTTCTCAGTCTTCTATGATAGTAAAGACGATATTTTTCAGTTTTGGATTGGTTTGTTCATTTTTCAATATTCTTTGACATTTTATAAACTTTTGGTCGATGAATCCAGAAAATAATCGGCAGATTAATCTGTATTGAAAACAATTGTTAGTTGCAGCCAAAACATCTTGTTTGCCAGAACCCTCTGTGCTGTCCAGCTGTCTGCACCCGGCGTAACACGTCTAGTCTGTATTCTCCTCAGGTGTTTTTAGGGAACCACAAGTATAATAAATGTCCACCGTGAGTAGAAAGATGTAAACAGTGTTTGTGCCGGCCTGCAGGTCCTGTCCAGCACCAAGGACGCCTGCTTTGCCTCTGCAGTGGAAACACTACAACAGATCAGGTACAGCTCAGTTCAAGTTTGAAGCTAGTTAGCACACAAAGGAACAGACCCTTACAGGGTTCAAGTGCAGCTTCATTCTCATTCTGCAGTAAAGCACAGTGAAATGCAGTTCCATGCTGCACACACAGACATTGTATAAATAACATAAAGGAATGAGATTATTAAAAATAATTTAGGAATAGGAAAACCACTGAGTGCTCCTTGTTTGTTTGCAGCACAACATTCACCCCGTCAGACAAGCTGCAGGTGATCCAGCTCACCTTTGAGGAGATCACCCAGGAGGTTCAGTCGCTGCTCAAGCTGGACTTCCTGTGGTCCATGGACGACCTTTTCCCCGTCTTCCTCTACGTGGTGCTGCGTGCACGGTCAGCAGACATACATTTACACACACATTATGATGACGATGCATGTTCTTTTATGGTAGGAAGTGTGAATGTTGATAGAAATGAAAGAATATCTCCCACACGGGGGACATCGTTGGACCACAAAGCACACATTAGCTCCAAAATGTGGGCGTTGTTGGAGGAAACACACCTGCTTTATCTCAAACATTGTATTAAATGCTTAAATAGACGATTTAACTAGTTGACCTCTATATTGCTTCTGAGCGTTTATGTTCAGTGTTCAGAAACAACAGAAGAAATATCCCTAAATGGGACGAGAATTATCAGACTTGTAGCGTTTTTTTGTCTTCAGAATCAGGAACTTGGGGTCAGAGGTCAGCCTAATTGAAGACCTGATGGACCCCTGCGTACAGCACGGAGAGCATGGCATCATGTTCACCACACTCAAGGTAAAACTCACACACTCGTATGCTTTATTTTATTATATAGTTTCCCAGAAAGGAACTGAATTCTTAAAAGCACAATTCAACATTTATTGAGTATAATAAATAAACCGTTTGTTCCTCTGGAAACTCCAGTACCTCTCTCAGAACGTTGTATCAGTTTTCCCGATGTTGAAGGCGGAATTAAACAAGCTGCCATTCCTGCAGCTCACTTTAAAACTGGCCCAGATCTCCTGCTAGCTGGGCAAAATGTAGTCTGCGTCATAACCAGCTTCATAACCAACATGCATTTACAACGTTTTTCATTTTCAGGACTTGAAAAGTTTGGAAATTGTACAGAAATGTGGGGGAAATAATTTCCTATATATTTGTTTCTCTTTTGTGTGATTAAATAATACACTGCACTGCTGTCCTGATGAGAGTTTAGGATAAAAATGTATAAAATGATTAAACCCTGTTATTATTTGACTGCACTGGTCTGATGTGTTTTGTGTCTTCTCCACCTCCAGGCTTGTTACTACCAGATCCAGCATGAGAAGATCACTTAAGAAGAGCTTGGCGTTCCTTCCTCAGTGATCTGCATGCTGCCGTCCCACCTTCCATCACAGCCAATCACAGCGCTGGGATCAGCAAGGATCCAGTGTGACGGATATGTGCAGCGGCCAACGGGACGCAGAGGATCATACAAACAGGTTGCAGACAACTCCATCTGCTGCTGTTGTGGAGACGGGACCACCTCCCCCCTCTCTGACTGACACACACACACACACACACACACACACACACACACACACAGTCTTTGTCCTTACCTTACCCACAGATCATGAAGGTGCACATGTGAATATTGTTGGTGTTATACTGCAGATGAGCCACCTCAGACCATCCAGTGTAAAACGGTAGAAAGACTGAGTGCCAGAGGGTGTGGCATGTTCTCTGGTGTCTCTGCTCACAGTCGGCATGCTGTGAGATACGGACCTCATTTTCTTCCTTCAGAAGAATCCCTTTTTCAGCATGAACACGGCACAATCCATTGCAGAAAAAACCCGTTCCTTTTTTAACCTTCAGTGTTTCGGATGGACTCGCTTCTTGTTATTCACCTACATGAAGAAACAGACGTGACAGGGAAATAATCTCCTGAAAGCATGTCGCTTTATGAAACTGACAAACCTTTTATGTGGTGTCTTTATCGTCTGATAGTATCAGCAGTATTTTTACAGCTAGCTCAGTTTTTCAGTGGTTTCTTTTCTGCGTGCGTGCGCTCGCGTGTGCGCGTCCAGTTTTCAGTCATAAACTGTATGGAAACATATTGTTCTGCAGTCTCATTACACATCGTTATTGTAAAATAATGCTGTTTCCTTCCTAATGCACTCACGTTGTGGTATGTAGTGTTGTGAACTTCAATCATCAGTATATATCTTTACTTTCTTTCAGAGTAGTGAAGTTTGGACTGCAGGGTTCCCCCACAGACATCCCCTTTACTCCGACTGACATCCAATGGA
Organism: Nannoperca australis; assembly: GCA_036023655.1. Lineage (NCBI taxonomy): Eukaryota > Metazoa > Chordata > Actinopteri > Centrarchiformes > Percichthyidae > Nannoperca > Nannoperca australis. The sequence continues at coordinate 1,386 of JAVQJD010059888.1, read as the reverse complement.
AAGAAAGAACTATATAAAGTTTCTATACATTGTATTGTTGTGGAGGACACAGAGTTCATTGCAGGGAGAGAAGTCGGCACATTTTCATGAAAGTAAGCACCATTTGAAGGTCTTGAAATGTGTTGAGCTGTAAAATAACGCTGCAGGTGGTGCAGACAGTCCGCTTAATGCAAACACTGTTTTTAGAGATGTGATATTCAAAGCTGATTCTCTGTGCCATCTGTTAATGCTAACTGTTCTGTCAGACATTGTTGCTTATTCCAAAATTGCGTCACACATGCCTGTTTATAAAAGGGCTTAAGAGGGGATTCAGAGGATGATAGCCTTTTTTTAATAAACATCGTGACTTTTGTTTCCTCAGATGGTCTGACAATAGAAAAGCCAGTGGATCAGAGGCCTCTGTTTGAAGGGACTCAATTTAGTTGAAGCTGCTAAAAATCTAGCAACAGAACATGTCAAACAGTTCAAATTGAATTTAGTTAGCTACAACTTTGCTCTTTGGCTGTGAATCCTAAACGGATAAAATGCTGAAGTGTGATAGAAACAATTATAATTTAAACAATGCTTCAAACTGTCATAAAATGCAGTGAATGTGTAGTAAACATCTCAGTGTATGACCCTTTTGAACCGGGCCTCTCAGACACTGACACAGGAGTCACTACGGACACATATTCCGCAGGTATAACATTATTTTGTGCTGTTCTTTAAAACCAATCTTTATTTTACCATCCTCTTCAATATGTTGTGATTTAACTATAAAGCTTCTTTTAACATAATGTGAAGGACAAAGTAATACTTTAAGTGGACAACACAACTGACTTGCAAACCAAACTACTAAGGTACATGTATTGTAATGGTTATAGCCCAGCTGACTCACTTACATGAAGTGCTGTTTTAAATCCAAACTGAATGGTTATAAATGTAAACTGAAGATAATGTTCAGATGCTCATGTGACGCCTGTTTAGTTAACTTACTGTACCTCAACACTTGTTATACACCGGTCATACTGTTGTAAAATGAACTGTTTTGTCAATGGACTTTGGTGTTTACTAGTTGAGCTTTTGTGTTTCAGCTGTCTGACATGACTTCCACCTGTGTGTCTTTTTACATGATTGTACCTTTTAAATAATAACATGCAGCAATACCCTCATCTGATGGTTGTTGCTGACTAATCTGCTTCTACAGTTTTATGTGGTTCCATCAGAAATGAACTGTGATACAGAAATAGTTAAAAACATTCAAAATAATCCCTCTGTTGTTTTTCTCTGTATTATACACTACCGTTCAAAAGTTTGGGGTCACCCAAACAATTTTGTGTTTTCCATGAAAAGTCACACTTATTCACCACCATACGTTGTGAAATGAATAGAAAATAGAGTCAAGAC